>JACTOM010000092.1:677620-821926 GCA_015832385.1 Elymnias hypermnestra | reverse complement strand
CCCAGTCGTCTCAGATGGTGAGCGAGACTGACTGGGATGAGACCATTCGCAGATATTACGATTGGGATGGTTTCAGCGGATCCCACTCCCCACATGGCGGTAATCTCGTGCGCCAGATCCAGATATTTACGTTTTTTCTCTGTCTCAGCTCGCACGAGATTCTCGTCATACGGGATCGTGATATCCACTAAAAACACCCGAGACTGTGCCCGGTCCATTATCACGATATCAGGCTTGTTGGCCAGTATGGTCCTGTCCGTGATAATGGACCGGTCCCAATAGAGTCGGACACCGTCGCGTTCGAGTACTGGCACCGGCTGGTACCTATAATACGGCAGTCTCTCATCAAGAAGACCGTACATCAGGGCGAGCTCTTGATGAAGGATTTTGGCCGCTTGATTATGTCTGTGGAGATACTCAGTGTTGGCAAGCGCGGAACATCCCGAAAGCATATGTCTGAGTGACTCACCGGGATGGCGACAAGCTCGACATATGTCGTGAGTGCCATCCTTCAGAATGTACTTTCGATAGTTCCTCGTCTTGACCACCTGAAGCTGTATCGCACAGACAAATCCTTCGGTTTCCCCAAAGAGGTCCCCGAAGCGCAGCCATTGCACGGAGGCTTTCCAGTTTACGTGAGGCTCGTGTAGAGCCTTGAAAAACCGTCCATGCATTTCCTTCCCCTTCCATACGGCCTCCCTGTCAGAGGTGCTTAGCACCGTCGGTCTCTGCCAATTCTCTTGGGGAGTGAGCCCTTTATCACATTCTATGACTTCCAGATGCATCGCGCTCTCCCTCTTCGTCTCAAAATACGTTCTGAGGCTGGATATCTCCCGGTTATGCATGGTCTTAGCACTAAGTAGGCCTCGACCACCACATTTCCGGGGTATATACAGCCTCATAACGGAGGACTTCGGGTGATGCATGCGATGGAAAGTCATAGTCGTGCGGACTCGTCTGTCCAAGGCGTCAAGCTCGGTCTGAGTCCATCTGAGTATGCCAAAGGTGTACAAGAGAACAGGCATGACCCAGCCGTTATACGCTCGGATTTTATTAGCTCCCGACTATTATTATTATTACTACTAACAAAATTCTGCTGCCGATCAGTCTGATATCGTAGTTTTTTATAGCTAAGAATTAACTTCATATCATATTAACCTGCAAATCCCAAATTCCTCAGCAAAGCAATAATAAATGCGCTACTTATCAATTAGGACTATCATGTTACTAAAAGGATTGTCTTTATCCTAATGTTTTGTTAAAACAATGTTTACTGGTTGTTGTTGTTTTCTTGCCCTTATCCCACTAGGTGGGGTCGGCACAGCATGTTTCCTTTCGCCACTTCACTCTATCCGCTGTCATTTCTACATTCACACCCTTAATACACATATCCTCTTTCACACAATTCATCCACACTTTTTTTGGTCGCCCTCTCCCGGCCCTGCCGCTTACCATCATATTTAGAACCCTCTTACATACATGGCTATCCTCCCTTCTCATTACTTTATCCTTAATTTGTTTTTCAGCGTCGATATTTACAGATATTGCATATAATGATTCTTTATCTTGTGAGCTCTATTTTGTAATCACATCATGCATGTAAAATGAGTAAAACATATGTATATTTATAAGAATATTGTTATATTAGTTGTTCCCGACGCTGAAGTCGTGTAAATATGGGATAATCTATTATTTCTCCAATCGAATTGTCCAATTAAACCCTTATTGAATCCACTTGAAAACATACAAAAACTTCATCAATATCTGTCAAGCTGCTTTGGAGGAATTCTGTCACATTCACGTGTATAGATTGTATATTTACATAGAAAAGAAGGAAATTATTCAGAGCGTTGTGTGACGGAAAACGTACACTAATATATAATACAATTAACAAAGTAACTGATAAAATGGTAATGATATATATAGCTATTGTAATCAAATAAATAATACTTCTTTAAATAGTCATTTTGTCACATTAATTCAAACGTTTTGTTATTAAGGAGTGTTCCATGGCTGAAGCCTTTCTCACTAGTCCTACATTAATTTCTATATTATTATGAATGTAGCTTTGAAAGGGAAAGGGAAAGTGAATGTAAACAAAACGAAAGTTATGCTTTTTGAACGAGATCAATCTATGATAAATGGCAATATTTTGATAGATGGGGAACAAGTGGAAGAGGTGAAAGAATTTGTGTACTTGGGATCTTATGTATGGTAGTGAAAGTCGGGTATGGCAGAAGAATCACAAAAGTAAAATCAATGCGGCAGAGGTGAGAGCGTTGAGAAGCATGAGTGGATTAAAACTGAGTGACAGAGTAATAAATAGTGTGATAAGAGAACGTTGTGGTATAAAAGAAAACGTAGTGACTAAAATTGAGAAAGGTATGCTTAGATGGTTTGGGCATGTAGAGAGAATGAACGATAGGAGACTGACAAAAAGGATTTATGAGTCAAGAGCGAATGCGAAAGTTGGAAGGGGAAGACCAAGGCGAACATTTTAAATAACGGCCAGGTCAAGAGTACTCTAAACCGACAAACTTGTATGAAAGGTTTAATGAGAATGAAAGAAGCGAAGGAGATATGCAATGAATGGGAATGAGTATGTATATTTGCACCTGCCTTAAAGCATGTGGACGTCTTCTAGCGAAACCTTGCGGTGATATGCTGTAGGTGCTATATATTATTAAAATTCAATTTCACACTTTAATTTGGATACATAATCACAAAAACAACGTAATAAAACAGCAGCAGTAAGTCCCTTGATCCATATTTATTGCAAAACAATATCTATTAAAGTGTAATTAAAAGTTATTTCAGTATGCTGCGTTTATTATAGTGTTGGCAACAGCCACACTTGTCGCCACCATATTGGCTTTCAAAAGTACTGAACCTGTTAAGAACGAAGCGGAAATTTGGCTCACAGACACTTTCAATGCAACCAACAAAGACACATTTTATATGTTAGAAGCTGCTGTAAGTATTTCTTCTTTAATTTTACTTAGATTGTAGTTAGAGCATAAACTTTAAAAATGAATAATAAGACTAATTCACCTTACCGCCTAAGGAATATCTCTTTCTTATGTACTCGACGGTATACGCGTTTCAAAAACATATTTAGTGTCCCCTTTTGTAAGACTAATTATGCTAAAAACTCATTTATTATACGTTCTTGTGAAATGTTCAATAACCTAAGTGATATAGACATACTTAATGATGGAAGGTCCTCAGTCAAAAGAAATATTAAATCTTACCTGTTAAGTGAAAAGTAAAAAAAGTAAAAAATGTTGAGATAAGTAAAGACACAATAACGCTATGTTTTAGTTGTTAGTGGAAACTTTAGTTAATGTTAGTCTTTAAGTAAATTGTTTGTTTCCCAAATAAAAATAAAGAAATAAATAAATTTGCTTTCCATAAGAAAACAATAGCGCCTTTGAAAATTTATTAGCAATAACACATTAACATGTTATTGCTTCGTAAAATGTTGTAGGCGTTTTGAAAATAAGTATTTGCAAAAGCTGTCTTTTGGGTTTGGATAAGGAAATTTTAGGAAGTCTATAAAGTAAGTTAACCTATTTAGTAATGGTACACCTCTCTTTTAATGATTGACTAAGTACACCTCATAATTGGGCAGTTATGACCGGGGAAATACCAGGTATTCACAGAATGATATGTAATAGCAATCATTGGTAAACAGAGCCAATTTACCAGCAATATAATAAGTCAAGGTCTTCTTAGTATTACAAATAATAATGACAGTACATGTATATTTTATATATTTGCTGGGATTTTTCTATTTATAATAGTTTTAACAACTGTATTCACTATTAATAAATCCCTTCCTACCTAAGGTTCTCTGCCTCATTAATCTAGTGGTTAGCATATTTCACTACAATTATGAGTTCCTGGGTTCGAGTCCCGAGTCCCGCCAATTCAAAATCCAAATTCAAAGTCAAATTCAAGTAGGCCCATGACAGCATTTTTGTCAAATATTGTTTTTTCCATATATTATTCAAGTGAATGACTGATGATAACATTAAAGAACGACTTACACTCTTAAGTTACCAGGGTTCCTTCGCGACCTGATCAGGGAAGAGCCCACAATAAACTCAGTCGGTTGTATGTTTATTTTTGTCATCATCGTTTAATTCACTTCCACGCTTTTTTGTCTTCTAAGTATTCCTTCCAATAATAGAATGATTTCTCAATTAGCTTTCTTTTAATTAAAGATTTCAACTTACTCAAGAGACATCTTTGTAACTTCTTCTGGGAGTTTGTTATAGAAACGTATACAGTTACCCTTGAATGACTTGTCATTTTTATGTAGCCTACTAGAATTAACAGCAATTATCATTATTTTCACTGCTCTGAATTTGTTTCTTAGCGACTCTCATGGACCCATAAACCCCAACGTAAAATACCATATAAGTGGGTTTTCTATTTCTCAATATTTGCCCGAAGTTGTGTACTTGTCGGTCCTGCGCCTGATCTCTCTCCGCGAGTGTCGGTTTCCAGTCACATCGAACTATAACAATGAAGAAATATAGAGTTCATTTGTATACAATGCCTGCCAATCCGCAGTGGAGCAGCGTGGTGGATCTATGTTCCATATAATCCCTTTCTATTAATAGTCTCTCATAAGAACATTCGCTTTCATAATAATTTAATTTTACGTCATCTTATTGAGAAAACTTGCAACTCTATATATAAATAATAAACTTCGAGAGATCGTAAAGGTAACTAGCAGCCCATTAACGTCCCACTGCTGGGCACAGGCTTCCTCACCCGTATGAGAAAGGGTTTTTAGAGCACGCTGCTCCACTCTGGATTGGCAGGCATAGTACACAACAAGTGCACTCTCATAATCCGAGGTGACGGCTTAACGTGCTCTCAAATATTGAGAAACTCTTAATAGAAAACTCAACATCTATTTCGAAATGGCTCGACCAGGGATTCGAACCCAGGAACCCCATGTCTGAAGTAGAACAAGCTAACCACTCGACCAATGAGGCAGTTAAAAGTTAAATTAAATTAGGTGTACATTTAGCCTGCATTTTTTCTGAAACAATAGTAATAACGTTGTATTATATGTAAGTAAGTAAGTAGCAACCCATTAACGTCCCACTGCTGGGCACAGGCCTCCTCACTCCAAGGAGCGAGGTTTTTAGAGCATAGACCCACCACGCTGCTCCACTGCGGATTGGCAGGCATAGTACTCAACAAGTGCACTCTCATAATCCGATGTGATGGGAATCCGACACGACCGCAAGCAGCAGCCCATTTACGTCCCACTGCTGGGCACTGCGGATTGGCAGGCATAGTTCACAAGTGCAGTCTCTATCCCTTCACTCTCATAGTCCGATGTGACACGGCTAGAGAGAGATCAGGCGCAGGACCGACGACTTAACGTGATCTCCAAGGCAAGGGGGTGGATCACTCCGCCAACTTTCCAACTTCGGGCAAATATTGAGAAAATCTTAATAGAAAACTCAATATCGAGTTGTGAATTTGCCCGACCCGGGACTCGAACCCAGGACCTCATGTCTGTAGTCGAACATGCTAACCTCTAGACCAATGAGGCAGTGTAATACATGTACTACAACTGTATTGTGTACTAATATTTGTTTATTTACAGCTGGGCTGTTGCGGAACAACCGGACCAGAGTCTTACAGTAATACAACAATACCTACTTCCTGCTGCCCCAACGTTTTACGGAATTTTCAGAACATAACACAGGACTCTATCACCACGAGCATTATTAATAATTCATCCTCCTCTGATTCTCTCCTCTCCTGCTCGGAGAGTGACGCGTATCAAAAAGGATGTGTGGAGATTTTTATGTTTTATGTAGAAAAAGTATTGAAAATTGTGAGCAATTCCCTCGTTTGGATAGCCGTGGCTCAGGTAAGCGATACAATATAAAACATATCTTTTTCATCATACGTGTATCGAAAGTTTGTACTCACAGCCCTTCTTTTTTTCTCGCTGGGAAATGCTTTATGCATACCGGATGAAGTGTAAACTTACATCCGGGAGCGTGGGACTCGCTGGTCGAACCAGGATACCCACTTAAACCCAGCGGAACCCTCTTCATCCAGGTGTTGGGGTCCGGATGTCCGCTTACGCATTCAGCTCTGGCGCCCTGGATGAATCCGACTTAAGGGTTTAGTTTAGTTGAGGGAAAGCAGGCGAGCAAAATTACGCCTTCTAGCCCCCCCCCCCCCCGCCGCCTCCTCCGGCGAGAGGGAGTAGCTTTTGCCATAACCTTTGCCTGTTTAGTGACTCCTTCTGTAAGATGACAGCCTTGCAGAACGACGTCACTGCTCTCTATCCGGATTCATCGCCAATCATAGCGCCCACAATGCTGGGGAGTGAGGGGTTACTCTCAATCAGCGATGTCAAGATGTGACGCTGGGTCCCCAAGCCTGACAATTTGCTACTGTGTGGTGCGCAATGTCAACGGTAAGCAGGCGTCTCTTCGCAGCCTATAATTTGGTGCAGATACTTGCCGAAGCCACCATGTCCAGTTAACACCTGCACCAACCTGTAGGTTGGCGTACCGTGCCCCCTGGCAAGCCAATCTTCCAAGAATGGATGCACAGCTGCAACCGTGGCTATACCTGCAGATGGAGACTCAAGGTCCTCCTTCCACCTTTGAATCAGGGTCCTGTCGGATAGGATCCCGATTCTCCGGACTTCTTCAGCATCAGGCCGTTCGCCTCTATTCCTTGCAGCTGCCCGACAATGATAGAACCTTCGCCCTGAGCTCCCAGGGGAGATCGCCCGCAAGAGTACTATTTTAAGTGATGAAAGTGTCACATTGCCTCCCGATGAAAAAAAACGCTTCTTTATACGTGAAAATGAATTTTAGTGGGCGTGCATTAAATTTTCAACACATTTTCAATGAACTCGGAAACTACACAAGCGCTTTTGAGTTATTTTGGGTTATTTTTCACCATTTTTGCTGAATTTGTTGCAATTTATGACATACAGTAGGTTTTATTTTAATTTAAAATGTTTTTTATACACTTTAATATACGTACTCGGATATGTGCGGGATGAAAGGATCAATTTTACGTTACCTATAGGAAACTTGACAATTTTTTTCCATTTCATACAATCATTCTCTCCGCCTCGGTTATTTAACTCCTCATTTAATTATACATAAACTACCCATACATAAAAGACCGCTCCCGAAAACGAAGACAGATGATAGTGCTAATGACACATTTGATGATGGGACGGAAAAAAATCGATCCTGACTTTTAAAAAATCATATTTTTAAAACGTTGTATTCCTTAGATTGTCCGGCCGCGGTTTTTAACGGCCGCGGTTTAAATGACCGTGATTTTTATGGACGTAAAACAAGTTTTCTAATATATATACGCAGTGAACTGTCATTATCTTAACTGACTTGAATATTGCATCTATATCAGCAGCATTACCCCAAAGTAGAATGCCGTATGACATAATGCTGTGAAAAATAGCTGAAATCCAGTCTGGCAGTCTCAACATCTGTCAGACGACGAATTCTTTTAACGGCGTAAGCTGCATAGCTGAGCCTATTCGATAGGCCATTTATAGGGGCCCCCACTGTAATTTATTATCTACCTAACGTAATACCTAAGAAAACGGTACTACAAGGTCTAGTTCCTCATTATTAAGTTTAACAATAGTTTGCGTTTGCTTAACATTCGTCGCTTCAACCGATGGACGTCCACTGCTGGATATAGGTCTCACGTAATGACGTCCACAAGGCCCGATCTTGCGCCGCCTGGCTCCAGTGGCTACTGGCGACCCTTTTTTATATCGTCGGTCCACCTTGTGGGGGGTTTGTCTACACTGCGGCGTCCGGTGCGGGGTCGCCACTCCAGCACCTTCGGCCTCCAACGTCCATCGGTCCTTCGGACTATGTGCCCCGCCCATTGCCACTTCAGGTTCGCGATTCGTAGAACTATGTCGGTGACTTTGGTTCTACTACGGACCTCTTCATTTCTAATTCGATCACGTAGAGAAACTCCGAACATAGCCCTCTCCATCAAACACTGAGTGACTCTGAGCTTCCGCATGAGGCCCATAGTCAGCGACCACGTCTCTGAACCGTAGGTCATCACTGGCAACACGCACTGTTCGGAGACTTTTGTCTTCAGGCACTGAGGGATATCGGACGAAAATATCTGGCGTAGTTTCCCGAACGCTGCCCAGCCGAGTTGGATTCGGCGATTGACCTCCTTCTCGAAATTAGACTTACCTAGCTGAACTATATGTCCCAGGCATGTGTACTCGTCAACAATTTAGAAAGCTGAGTTCTCAACGATGACTGGGAGAGGCGGTACATGGATATTAGACATAATTTTCGTATTATTCATGTTCATTTTCAGGCCCACCTGTTGAGAAACTCTGCAGAGGTAACCGAGCATTGTATTGAGATTTTCGAGAGATGTTGATGCCCAGTCCTTTCCACTACAGAAGCTTAAAAAGGTCTTCCAGCGCCGCAGTGAAGAGCTTCGGGGAGATGTCATCTCCCTGTCGCACTCCACGCTGCAGTTGGATAGACGCTGTGCTTTGGTCCTGTACGGACTGACATGGTGGCGTTTTCGTACAAGCACTTCAACACGTGTATGTACCGGTAGTCAATTCGGCATCTCTGTAGAGATCTCAACGCGGCCCATGTTTCCACTGAATCGTAGGCTTCTCATGTACTCTAACATTAGGCAGAGTAAACTATAAATACTATATTATTATTATTAGTACAGCTAAATGAAACGCTAGCTGTATGCGCTGGCAGCTAGAGGTCGTTGACCCGGGCTGTGAGACGTCATGTATTTGTTATGAATATCGTTTCATTAAAGGTGTCTTTAGTACTACCGTCTGTCTTCGTTTCCGCAGCGGTCTCCTAACACCTTGTATATAAATATATTTATAATTTTACTTTTGTTACAGTATATAGCGGGTTTTTTGGCGATATTCTTAGCGTGCTACGTCAAAAACTAGAAGAAAGATTTACATAAAACAGTATTGTTTAAATCTAGATATATATAGACTAGTAATTCCTGCAAAGCTGTTTTTATATTTTCATACCAATTTTATAATTATACATTATTCATTACATATTATTGGTAATAATTATAGATACTGATTAAAATATTATATTTTTTTAATAAAACTATTTTTAATGCTATTATGTTTAAACATTGATTTATTTTCGTTATATACTTCAAGTATTTTAATGCATGGTATAAAAGTAAGCACGATAAAAGGTATCTCTTCATATGAAACATTGATAACTTCTACCTGATTACGATCAGCCAATATAGAATCAGTGAGTAACAGCAAATTATATTATTTCCTGAAGTAACTAACGTATTTAAATTGATCAGGAATGATAATGTACGTGACTTACTTTGAAGATTAAATGGTTATAATGTGTTATCCTTAAGCGATAGATATCTGTTACACCAAGATTAAAAAAAGGGGGATATATACCATGCATTATCTAACTGCCTCATTGGTGTAGTGGTTAGCATGTTCGACATGAGGTCCTGGGTTCGAGTCCCGGGTCGGGCCAATTCTAAATCGATATTGAGTTTTCTATTAAGATTTTCTCAATATTTGCCCGAAGTTGGGAAGTTGGCGGTGTGATCCACCCCCGTGCCTCGGAGAGCACGTTAAGCCGTCGGTCCTGCGCCTGATCTCTCACCGGTCGTGTCGGATTCCCGTCACATCGGACAATGCAAGTGAAGGAATAGAGAGTGCACTTGTGTACTATGCCTGCTAAATCCGCAGTGGAGCAGCGTGGTGGGTCTATGCTCTAAAAACCCTCGCTCCTCGGAGTGAGGAGGCCCGTGCCCAGCAATGGGACGTTAATGGGCTGCTACTTACTTACTTTTTTTTATTATCTTATTACATATCCAAGGGTTTTGGACAACATTTTCGATAAAAGCTTCCCTACATTTAACCAATTAATCCAAAATATTGACAAATTATATTGGGGGTATAAATTAATCCCATCAATTCTTAAAAGAAGGCTCTAAATCATATCAATTTTAAATTGTGACGCTCTTGATAATGTCAGATTTCTGGAGAATAAAACGACATTTGCAGGAAGTTGTAACGTTGTCTGAAATGGAAGAAGAATGGTAAAGCTCGTCTTTTGCCTGTAGAAATTTACCGTGACTATGCTCCAACAAGCAAGTCATGTACAGAATAATTTCAGTGCTCTAAAAGTGGTGATTTCAGTATTAAAGACACTTGAAGGCAATGGACTATAGACATTACTTGATGAAGATCCGAGTGAGATGATTAAGCGAGGAATGTTTGTACTTTGGATATCTATGAGCTTGATTCAAAAGCAAATGGAGTTCCTTATGAATTGAAACCAATAAATCTGGAAAGGACTTGTGGGCATCATTATGTGAGACCTATCTCCAACCGTGGACGTCCTTCGGTTGAAGAGACCAAAGGCTCTAAGGCTTGAATTATATTCTAGTGATTGACCTATCCATTAAAGGCATAAACATACATACATAGCATCACGCCTCATTCCCTTAGGGGCAGGCAGAGACCAAATTCTTCCAATTGCCGTGATCCTTGCATATCTCCTTCGCTTCTTTCATTCTCATTAAACCTGGCCCTTATTTTAGATGTCCTGGATTTGGTCCAGAAACGTTTGCCTTGGTCCTCCCCTTCCAACTTTTTTATTCGATCTTGACTAATAAATCCTTTTAGTCAGTCTACTTTCATTCTCTCTACCTGCTCAAACCATCCTAGTCCTAGTCACTATATCCTCTTTTATATCACAACGTTCTCGAAAGCATAAAATAATACTTTTTTTAATCGGGTGATGATTGGTGATTTCTTTAAGACAAAAAGTGCTATAATTAAGGTGGAAGAAAGAAAGAAGGTGTTAAAAGAGATTATAATGGTTATCGACTTCAAAACCAACACCAAAGTCATGGTCGAATTAATGGCACGAAACTTATGCTGTGTCTTGTAGGAACGAGAGTGGGTGGGTGGGCTGTTTTTTCTCTGACAGCTCTTTCAGTGTGAACGTCATTTTATAGAAGGAAGCATCAGAGAAGGAGAGGGATGCCGCAACTATTCTGTATGGTCTTAGTGCGCAATCACCGAGGTTCTAGAGAGAAAGTCGCCATTGAACCTATAGCGCCATTTTTAAGGCAGCGGAGAAGATTCCCTCTGGGTTTTATTGGGTATTCTGTTCTTCAGCAAGTCCCAGACTCCTGGTTAAAGGTATATATTTTAGCCGGGATGCATTTCCCAGCGAAAAAAAGACCTCTGTACTTGGAGCTGGTAAAAAATGGTGATACAATTACTGGTGATCAGTGTAAACTGTACTAATGTACAAAAATAAAGTAAGTATCTATACGCAGGCGCCTGAGTCATTTGTATTTTTGCGCTTATCTATTATCAGTCCATTTTATCTTTTACTACAGTAGATGAAATACCAGATGGATCGTTATTTTATACTATTCGTATTCGTACTTCAGTAGAACCTGTTTCCCTTGAGAGACACTTGTTTGTCTATTTGTCTGGAAGTCCAAAAAGGAACAAATCAATATGTGTTTTGCAGTGAAATTTATTTTGTTTGCCGCAAATGTAATCTTCGCAGTAAGTACTTACGTTTTTGTATTATTTTACACGTGATTTTATGTAACATAACTGTTTATTTTATTTATTTATTGTGCACATTAAAAAATAAATACATTTAAAGCGTTATACCAAATGGTATCTTGATTATAAGTAAAAATCACATAACTTTATTTGATAACCGAGTCATACTATAGGTGTATACAAAAACCCACATAATAATTAAAATATTAATTATTGTTTGGTAAAATACGTATTGTGTTGTACCGTGTTATATAACACGTCAATTGTCCAGTAAAATACATCTTGTGTTATGTATACATTGATGTTTTCAGTAAATTAGGTATTGTGTTGTTATCACATCAATATTTTAAGTAAAATACGTATTGTGTGTTCTGTATCACCTCGAAATTTACATTTCATTACGTATTGTGTGTATCAGAAAGAAAGAAAGAAATCTAATAGAAAATATCACGTCAATTGTCTAGTACAATACATATTGTATATTGTGTATCACGTTGAAATTCTCACTAAAATACGAATTGTGTTATATGAATCACATCTACTTGTGTACAATACGTATTTTGTGTTATGAATCACGACAATTATAAAATAAAATACGTATTGTGTTATGTATCACGTTGAAATTTTTACTTAATTGTGTACTGTGTTTTATAAATGACATCTTCTTGTCCAGTACACTACATATTTTGTGTTATGAATCACGACAATTATAAAATAAAATACGTATTGTGTTATGTATCACGTTGAAATTTTTACTTAATTGTGTACTGTGTTTTATAAATGACATCTTCTTGTCCAGTACACTACATATTTTGTGTTATGAATCACGACAATTATAAAATAAAATACGTATTGTGTTATGTATCACGTTGAAATTTTTACTTAATTGTGTACTGTGTTTTATAAATGACATCTTCTTGTCCAGTACACTACATATTTTGTGTTATGAATCACGACAATTATAAAATAAAATACGTATTGTGTTATGTATCACGTTGAAATTTTTACTTAATTGTGTACTGTGTTTTATAAATGACATCTTCTTGTCCAGTACACTACATATTTTGTGTTATGAATCACGACAATTATAAAATAAAATACGTATTGTGTTATGTATCACGTTGAAATTTTTACTTAATTGTGTACTGTGTTTTATAAATGACATCTTCTTGTCCAGTACACTACATATTTTGTGTTATGAATCACGACAATTATAAAATAAAATACGTATTGTGTTATGTATCACGTTGAAATTTTTACTTAATTGTGTACTGTGTTTTATAAATGACATCTTCTTGTCCAGTACACTACATATTTTGTGTTATGAATCACGACAATTATAAAATAAAATACGTATTGTGTTATGTATCACGTTGAAATTTTTACTTAATTGTGTACTGTGTTTTATAAATCACATATTATCCAGTACACTACATATTTTGTGTTATGAATCACGACAATCATAAAGTAAAATACATATTGTGTTTTATGTACAATGTCAAAACTTTCACTTAATTACGTAATGTATGTTGTGATGAATCATGTCTATATTTCCAGTAAAATATGTATTGTGTGCTATATATTAATATTGTTTTAAAGATAGCCGGACTAGCTCTACTCGGCGTAGGAATAGCAGTCTTAGTCCAGGGTTCTGACGTGTTGAATTTGATCCCGGTGAATATCGAGGCAATCCCGATATCTGTCATCGTAGTCGGTTCTGCTATCTTCTTGATCGCGTTCTTCGGATGCTGCGGTGCTATCAGGGAAAACAGATGCTTCCTTGCAACGGTAAGAATACGCACATGCTTCCATTATGAACTACAATGCAATTTTGAGCATTTTAAATTAGTCCGATGGATAACTCAGCCCCGTTTTACCCTATCATATTATTTATACAAACATTATAATCAAACAAACGTTACCTGTCTGTATTTCTATGTGATAGGATTCACTTCATTTTAGATGAAACGTTTGCTCATTTTCTGTTTAAAAAAATGATTTGTTATCGCGTTTTTATTTTCTAGTATGCCACGTTCATGCTGTTTCTCGCAGCCGGCAAGATGTACCTGGCCGTGGTGATCTTCATGGCCATGGATGACATATACAACAATGTTGTGGAATGGCTGGGAAACGCATTCAACAACTCGGAACTTCGGGAACCTTTCCATGCTGTCGAAGCTGCAGTAAGTTAATAACCACCTCAATGGTCTAATGGCCAGCTTGTTTTGCTACAGATAACCTAGCCTTGATTTCTATACACGGGTAAGGTTTTTGGCAGTGTGCTCCAAACTCATTGCTTCATTCCTTGGAGGGCATTTTAATCCGTCTATACCACTAAAATCTTCGATCGTGGTTAGTTACCAGAAAAAGACCTCTTTACCTTGAGCAGCTAAAAGCACAAAAAGGTCCATTTTCGCAGAACTCAACATCAAAAATCCCTATCTACGAGTACTCAACTATTTTTGTCATATCATCATCATCATTTCCGTACATTGCTTTGATAAGGCTTAGTGGCTGCAAAGACGAGCTGCTTCCATCTCTCTCCACCCTCGGTTTCTTTTAGGGTTGTTGAAAGCGCGAGTTGTCTTAAATTCTTTATTGGGCAAAGGGTAGATGAGAGACTTCTTGGTCGTTTTCCTTCAACCCTTGCTACCACAACCAATTTCTCTATTAGTGGAGTACTCGTTGGGAGCATGTGGTGTATAGCCTTGTGGTTACGTTAAGTTCTACGAGGATGGATCTTTTTGTCCTTTTATCATATTACACTGTTTTGGTCATTTAACACTACCAAATAAAGAGGATAACGAGACTACTGCTTCCAACGGCCCTAAAACAAGCCAAGGATCCAGAGCAAGCATGACCTTGAATGAAGTGCAAGTTGTACAAAACGTACTCTGCGTAATACAAAATGACAAACTTGCTAATTCAGTGCAACTTGAAAGGTTAGTTCTGGAACCGATAGACGGTGCTGTTATTGGGATGTTTTTTGTTTTACGAAATAAAAATTAAAAAATAACTGTTTCCCCTCCCTTTTTGTCGCAGTTCCGGTGTTGCGGGACTACTGGTCCAGGTTCATATACAGGGGTGCTGCCATCCTTGCCCTCCTCCTGCTGTAGTCCAGATGCATCAGTCTGTGACGCCGCCAATGCTTTCGGAGGCTGCAATGATATAGTCGGAGATTTCTTCTCCACGTACGGAGAAGCTACAGCCATCGTCATTGTTATCATCGTAGCAGTGGAGGTATGACTATTTATTTCAACGGAATAATCAGAGTACTGGCTTCTTTAGCATAGGAAGGAAATTATATACTTTAATATAGAATGTTGTGGTATAAAAGATGTAGTGACTAAAATTCAGAAAGGTATGCTTAGATGGGAAAGTTGGAAGGGGAAGACCAAGGTGAACGCTCCTGGATCAAACCCAGGACATTTTAAACAAGAGCCAGGTCAAGAGTACTCTAAACCGACGAACTTGTATGAAAGATTCAATGAGAATAAAAGAAGCGAAGGAGATATGCAAGGATCGTGGCCAATGAAAGGAACTAGTCTCTACCCCCTATGGAAATGAGGCGTGATGATTTGTATAAGCTTCGGTCGTGACTAATTATCACCTTACTCATAAAGACGTGTCATTAAGATGAAAGATGAAATAAATAGTATTATAGAAAGATGCTGTGTTGAAGCCATGAAGGAGTAAACTACCTCTTATCAAGTTAGCACGATACCATCTTCAACTACACGATCAAGGAAGCAGTTTAGATATAAGTATACTAAAATGCATCAAATTTGATTGATAGGCCTTGAAAGTTTGCATACAGAATAAAATTAGTTTTGCATTACTGTAATACCTGTCATTATTGTCAGTTCATTACACTACAGCAAATGCAATAAACAATGTGTTAGGAGACCGCTTCTGAAAATGAAGACAGATGATAGTAATGATGACGCCTTTGATGATGGGACGGAAAAAATCTGCGCCGACAGATAGCGGTCTTTGACCCGAGCTAAGAAAACAGCTTTGTTTAACTTTAGTAAAGATTTTTACAATATTTCCCTCAAGTTGGGAAGTTGGCGGTGTGCTCCACCCCCGTGCCCCAGAGAGCACGTTAATCAGTCGGTCCTGCGCCTGATCTCTCACCGCTAGTGTGTCGGATTCCCGTCACATCGGACTATGAGAGTGAAGGAATAGAGAGTTCACTTGTGTACTATGCCTGCCAATCCGCAGTGGAGCAGCGTGGTGGGTCTATGCTCTAAAAACCTTCTCTCGTATGAATGACGAGGCCTGTGCCCAACAGTGGGACGTTAATGGCTGCTCCTTACTTTTTTTTACACTGATAGAAATGTTTACAAATATTTGTAATACTTAAAAACATGGAATCCTCTTGCAGTTTAATAACAATTTGTTTTACAAATGTTTACTAACATTAACTAACACGAAAACATTTTTAACCATTGTGATCAAATTTTTGTTAGAAAATGTTTACTAATGTGGCAGCGTCCTTACCGGTAAGGAACTGCTTGTATTAGGGTGACGGAAACAATTACATGTAATATATACATAAACATGCTTACAGATACACATACACACTCACACACACCCAATCAGGCAAACACCCACAGCAATTGACATACAAAAAAGAACTTGTTTCTATTTTTTATCATTTAATTTAGCTTTATTTTGTGAATTGTTATTTTTATATATATGTCGGAGAATAAGAGAGAACGTAGAAGCATAAAGCACAGGGGCGTAGGGTTCTCCGCCGACATCGTTATTAATTTCATATACTGTGGGCGTTCGTGGGTAATGTTGGTGCAATCAAACACTATTAATTAACTCGAGTTGTTCAATCACTTAATGTTCCCGATATCAATTTACACAAACTCATTAACAATAATGGCGAGGAACGCGACAGTTCCAACAGTAGACCGCTTCGGTCGAGCGCCACTCGATAACTGCCGAGAGACTCCCGCCGGACTGCCACTATTGACTCTGGCACACGCCGATAGTTGGCGCCAAAGTTCTACAGACACCTGCCCTCCGACATATAGATATTATTTAACATAGCTTTATTTTAAGTAGAAAACAAATAAATACCGACTTGTGACGTTCTTACGTCACAAGTCGGTAACACTAGTCAAAAATCAAAGCCTCAGTCACCAGAATTTACGAAAATAATATGTCAATTCATTATATTTTTATAATTACCTGTTAGTAGAGATAACATTGATTATGTCGATATAATTATATTTCTTTTTGTTACAGTTGATAGCCATGCTCTTCGGGTTCTGCCTCTGCAGCACCATCAACAAACGAAATAGACAGACAGTGTAGTGACAGACACCTATTTTAAGTTATTTTATAAATTATCAATAAAGCTTTACTTATTTATTATTGCTAAATTATTATTTCGGTTATTTTCACAGCACTATGCAAAATAATGTGGCAACGCTGCTGATATTGATTATTATGATGTAGCGGTTTGTACGATGTACAACACAAGGTGTTAGGAGTCCACTTCGGAAAACAAAGACGGACTTAATAATAATAAAGTTTTATTTTATTAGCATTAATTACGCTCCATCATATTAGTACAGCTAAATGAAACCATAGTTTCATAACAATACATTTAAAGGTGAGTAGCAGCCCATTAACGTCGCACTGATGAGCACAGGCCTCCTTACTCATGTGAGAAAGGGATTTTAGAGCATAGACCCACCACGCTGCTCCACTGCGAGTTGACAGCCATAGTACACAAGTGCACTTTCTACTCCTTCACTCTTACAGTCCGATGTAATGGGAATCCAACACTAGCGGCGAGAGATCAGGCGCAGGATCGACTGCTTAACGTGCTCTCTGGGGCACGGAGGTGGAGCACACCGCCAACTTCCCAACTTGAGGGAAATATTGAGAAAATCTTTGCTAAACTTAAACGCAGCTGTTTTCTCAACTGGGGTCAACGACCGCTATCTGTCGGCGCAGATTTTATCCGTCCCGTCATCAAAGATGTCATTATTACTATCGTCTGTCTTCATTTTCGGAAGCGGTCTCCAAACACATTGTTAATTGCATTTTCTGTTAGAAAAGTTAGACAATACACATCTTGAAACTGCCTAAAATGGTGTCTATCGCTTATTTTCATAACATTATTTCTTAGGGCATGTAGTTATGGGGGTAAAAAGAGCAATACGTGCATTTTATCAATTAAGATCTCGAGCTTTTCTAAGAGATAAAGAAACAGCAATTCGTACAGTACGATCGCAATATATATTCAATAATATATTATGTATTCATAATAATAGTCACACAGCAAAACAAGTGAAATACATAAACTTCATACAAGAAATAATAACAAACATGTAATCCCATATTTTAGAGTAAAGATACAAAAGGCATATTATAATGTTGATGATTATTTAAGCGATAGAAATGTTTGGACTTGGAAGTTATCTCTAAAAGAGTAACCGTTGAGTTTCATGCCGGTTTCTTTTCAGTGGAATCAACTTTTCGAACCGGTGGTAGATTTGTTACCAACGGACAGACTATTGACGATTCAAAAGTGCTTTATGAGCTTACTTAAATAAAGAATATTTTGATTTTAACTATAATCTCAACTGATGCTTAGTGATAACACAGTGTTAAATATAAGCTCGCAAAAGCTCCCAACTCTGGTAAAAAGTAATTTATCTCTTATGATTTCTAAACACCATCGTATCCGAACACAAATCTTTTTGCTTCCAGACCAGTCCAGACTCAGACAAATTAGTCAATGCAATTTCCTATATTCATCCTACCAGGGCCCGAACGCTAAATCTCTGCTAGCAAATCACACCACTGCGCCAGTGAGGCTGTCAAATTAATATCACGATGAAATATCCCTTGTTTTTCTTCAAAGTCTCATCTATTTCTGTGATAAAATTCGTGGAGAGCAATCCAACTTTTTAGAAGTACAAAAATAACTTTGAAATTTATATAAATATAGTAAAAGAACCCGGATTCATATGAATGATGAGATAAGTTATCCATTTCTTATCTAGACATGTTTAATGACTAATTAGAATTGTTTTATCATTATAAGGCAATTTGGTCATGATATGTGAATGTGGGCGTGCAATGATTATTTATGAGTCATTTACAACCAAACTAATTCAAAGAAGATCGAATTTCAAAATGTATGTATTTACATACATACATACATACATAGCATCATGCCTCATTCCTCATAGGGGTAGGCAGAGACCATGTCCTTCCACGTGGGTTTAGAGTGCTCTCGACATGGCTCTTATTTAAAATGTCCTGAATGGTTCCAGTTATTATCGCCTTGGATTTCCTCTTCCAATTTCCCCATTCACTCTTGACTCATAAATCCTTTTTGTCAGTCTCCTTTCATTCATTCTCTCTACATGCCCAAACCATCTAAGCATACCTTTCTCAATTTTAGTCACTACGTCTTCTTTTATACCACAACGTTCTCTTATCACACTATTTCTTACTCTGTCACTCAGTTTTAATCCACTCATGCTTCTCAACGCTCTCATCTCTACCGCATTTATTTTACTTTTGTGATTCTTCTGCCATACCCAACTTTCACTACCATACATAAGTGTTGGCACCAACACTCCAGCATGCACTGCCAGTCTAGCCCTTTGAGACACCATCTGGCTATTCATAAAAGCATGCAGAGCACCATTTACCATATTCCCTGCATTCACTCTCCTTTCGATATCACTTTCACATGTTCCATCTTTTGTAAATTTAGATCCCAAGTATACAAATTCTTTCACCTCTTCCACTTGTTCCCCATCTATCAAAATATTGCCATTCATCATAGATTCATCTCGTTCAAAAAGCATAACTTTCGTTTTGTTTACATTCACTTTCATTCCTTTCCCTTTCAAAGCTTCATTCATAATATTTAGCATCTCCTGAAGCTCGTTAGCGGATGACGCAAGTATTACTTGATCATCAGCGTAGAGTAAACATTTGATGAGTAATTCATTCATTCTTAACCCATACATACTTTCTTTTAAATCTGTCAAACATTTATCCATGAAAAGGTTGAACAGCCATGGTGACGCAACACATCCCTGTCGAACACCTCTTTCGACAGGAAACCACTCCGTGTACGCTCCGTTTATTCTGACACAGGCACTAGAACCCTCATAGAGAGACTTCAATGCTTGGATCAGACAACCGCTCACCCCATACGTAGATAACGTTGACCACAGCTCATTCCTCACCACTCGATCATAGGCCTTTTCTAAATCTACGAACGCGCAATAAACTTTTTGGTGTTTAGCCAAACATTTTTCAGTTATGCACCGTAAAGAAAAGACCTGATCCGTACATCCCATTCCTCTTCTAAATCCCGCTTGCACGTCCCATATTTTCCCATCAGTTTCACTAATCACCCTTTCAATCAATATCTTTGCATACAATTTGCCGACGACACTAAGAAGGCTGATACCGCGGTAATTTTTGCACTCCTGCTGTGACCCTTTTCCTTTATATAGTGGGACAATTACAATTATTATTGTATGTTTTTGTTTTAATTAATTTAAAGACACGTAGCTGTATCTCCTACCGACATTACTAATACGCAATTAGAAATCAAAATAGAGCTAAAAATATTATTTTTCATCATACCTATATCAAAAATTCGAATTTTCGGTATTATTTTGAATTAATAAATGCCCATTTTAGTGCACATGCCCCAAATGTTCGACGCATGCACCCTTCTTTTATATGTCAAATTATTTGGCTATTTTATTCAAAATTTCTATTTTATTTTGAATATTTAATTAAGTTTTCCAAATTTATTGTATATCCAAACTTATTTTCATGTTATGTGGTTTGTGTTTGAAATGAGTTTTGAGAAATTTCGATTGCGGTCTGAGGAAAAATTGTATACGCACGACGGGACGAAAGTATAGCATTGCCACCCACGTTTTTATCACCCTAGACGACAACTCTGTTTAAGTTGTTTCTAACGGATAGATACCGACAAGAAACTCAGTACTTAAAATTACCTTGGATGGCAGCAACCCTTTTAGCGGGTGATCCCCCATGGGAGCTAAGGACGGAAGTCCTCGCGGCTGCTTACCAGTGAAGAGTACCCGCGAGAGCTAGAGGGGAATTACCAGACGCTGACGAGTATCAAGGTTCTAGCTAACAGAGCCGTGATCCAAAGATGGAAGGAAGACCTTGAGTCTCCAGTTGCCGGCAGGGTCATTGTGCGGGCGATCCGCCCTCCTCTGGAGAAATGGCTGAAAAGGGCACGGATCACTTTTCTACAGGTACAGGTAGTTACCAGTCACAGTTGCTTCGGCAAATACCTGTTCCAAATTGTAGGATGTGAAGAATCAGCCACGAGTGCGGTGCTCCTGTAGACACAGTGCACCACACGGTAGCAGAATGTCTAGCCTGAGGGCTGCAGCGACGTGTTATGACATCGCTGTTCGGCACCGACCTCTCACTGGCAGGTATTGTGGATGCAATACTCGTCAGTGAGCAGGACTGGAAAGCGGTTGCCTCCTTTTGCGAGACCATCATCTCGCTAAAGGATGCACGGCAAAGGGACAGAGTGACTGCCACCGAGGTACTCCAATCCCGATGGAGGGGAGTAGGAACCAGAAGACGGAGGTTCCTACAACCTCTCCCTTTATAGAGAATCTGTAAACCGGCCTCATCCGGTGAGCCAGAAATGATTGCCCTAACGAACCTCTGACTCCCCATTGCATGGATGACAACGGGCCCCGCTCGGGTTTAGTGGGTATACTGGCAATGCCGGCGAGTCCCAAACTCTTAAACTTAAAATTATCTCTTTCTTAATAAAGAGTTTATATTTATGAAGTCAAGTTTCTAGAACTACTTTTGGGTGTTTATTCTCGACTAATTATGAATAAACACTATGAATGGGAAAGCCAGCAATATACACGAAAAACAATACATTAAATTAGTTATCAGGAGAAAAACAAATATACACTTGATTTCAAAGATAACACTACATTCTATTTGCTGATAAAAACAGACATCTATACATTAAAGATTAAAACTGAGGAGTGAGCGAGTGCGAATGTACTTTATTATTATTTTGGATATATGGCTTTTTCCTGTGCCACACTGGCACAATTTACTTCGCCAGTGTCACGTAGAAGTAGAAGACGCACGTATAAGGATTTTTGATAAACGAATCTTTTGTTTATACATATTTTTAATTAACCGGAAAAAAAAGGGGTACTTGTACTTTCTACATGCTAATCCTTTAAATTACTTTAAACAACCCAAAACCAACAAACATACATATTATACACTAACACAACTACATTACACACACACACAAAACGAGATATTACAGTTTAATTTTATTAATTCTAATATATTTACAAAGAAAATTACAAAATTTACTAAATACTAGCATTAAAAGAGAGTTAAAATTGACCGGACGGGGGATTTGCAACGGCAGAAAATCATACAGGGGATGGGAGAGTTTATTACATTCAAGCAGAATATGCGAAGCTGTGCCTTCAGCTAGTCCACACTCGTATATTGAGTGATCCCTTATCCTCATTTTTGCTAAATGGAAGAATGTACTTTAGGTGACGTTATCTTGTTGTCATCGTATGACAATATCATTCCGCGTATTGAGACGTCAACAGTATTAAATTTACGCAATAATTTGTCATCGTTTTATTAAACCAAAAGTAATTAGGAGCAAGGCAATAGTATATGAATAACGAAATGTTGATGCATTTAAATAAACACGAGATTGTACAGTTTGTATAATAACATATAAGAAATAATGACTTTCTTAAACTCATTACATACATACTATTTATGACAAAATAAAATGCATAGTTGCAAACCCCTACGATAAAACTCACATATACATCCACACACACACACCCTCAGAATCCCACACACACACTCCGCACATACTCCACCCAAAGACACACATTTTATATTTTTTGTTAAGAGTGGAGTTTTCTGCTGCAGGGGTGACATCCACTCTTAAAAGAAGTCCCCAACCTTTTATATTTGATGATGCATTTATATAAACATAAGTTTGTAGAGTTTAGATAATATCGTATAATGACTTGCTTAAACTCCTTACATACATACTTTTTATGACAAAACGACATGAATATGGTAAAAAATTAAATACCACAACCACAACCACACGCATACTCACAGACGCGCACACACCCACATACACAGCCACTCACCCACAGTATCACACACACACCCCGCACATACTCCTCCCACAGACACATACTTTACATTTTTTGTCCAAAGTGGAGTTTTCTGCTGCAAGGGTGATATATCCACCCTTTAAATAAAGCTTTCTGGAACTACTATCGAAATGGAATTGAAATGTAAACAAAAACATGAGACAGAAGTGAAAACAATTACACAAACAATTGATCTGCCTCGTTCCTGACCATTCGGTATGTAAAATGGTAAGTGACAGCTCATTAAGGTCCCACTGGTAAGTATTCTCACTCACTCACTTCAACCGATGGACGTCCACTGCTGGACAAAGGCCTCACCTAATGAAGCTCACTGCACCCGATCTTGTGCCGCCTGGCTCCAATGGCGACCCTCCCAATGTCGTCGGTTGACCTTGTCGGGGGTCGCCACTGCAGCCCCTTCGGACTCCAACATCCATCAGTTCGTCGTATTATGTGCCCCGCCCATTGCCACTTCAGCTTCGTGATTCGTAGGGCTATGTCGGTGACTTTGTTTCTGCTACAGATCTCCTCATTTCTGATCACGTAAAGAAACTCTAAGCATAACCCTCTCCATCGCACGCTGTGTGACTTTGAGCTTTCGAATGAGGTCCATTGTTTCCGATCCATTCAAAGACTACGGTCTTCTGTCCATTTTGACTGAGGGATATTGGAGGAAACGATCTTACGTAGCTTTCCGAACGCTGCCCAACTGAGTTGGATCCGGCGGTTCTCGAAATTGGCCATACCTAGCTGGACTACATGTCCCAGGAATGTATACTCGTCAACAATTTCCACTCTATAGTTCCCAACGATAACTGGGTGGAGTGGAACATGGATATTGCACATGCTAAGTACAGGCCTTCTTAATAGAAAACTCAATGGCGATTTTTGAATCCTCGGACAATCCCCCGAACCCGACCCGGAACTCGAACCCAGGACCTCATGTCTGTAGCCTAATAATCTGAGCACTAAACCATTATTCGGTATAATAACTAAATAGGACACATCACGACATTGTTAGTAACGGATTGTAGTGCAACTTATATGATACTAAAACTGCCTCATTGGTCCAGTGGTTAGCATGTTCGACTACAGACATGAGGTCCTGGGTTCGAGTCCCGGGTCGGGCCAATTCAAAAATGGATATTGAGTTTTCTATTAAGATTTTCTCAATATTAGCCCGAAGTTGGGAAGTCGGCGGTGTGATCCACCCCCGTGCCTCGGAGAGCACGTTAAGCCGTCGGTCCTGCGCCTGATCTCTCTCCGGTTGTGTCGAATTACCGTCACATCGGGCTATGAGAGTGAAGGAATAGAGAGTACACTTGTGTACTATGCCTGCCAATCCGCAGTGGAGCAGCGTGGTGGGTCTATGCTCTAAATACCCTCTCTCATATGAGTGAGGAGGCCTGTGCCCAGCAGTGGGACGTTAATGGGCTGCTACTTACTTTTTTACTTTAAATGATACTACAAACAATATCAATTTTAAATAAAATCCACTATTTTTCTAAGTATTTTAGAATTTACGTAACCATTTTAAAAATGGTGAGAAGTTTTTACTGTTAAGTACAAGTAAATAATGCGTCAATAGTGAAAGTATGAACAATTTCTTTCGTAGGACTCGGACACTAACGAGTATTAATACAATTATCTACCTTTCACACTTGCCATTTCCTTATTGATATTCATAGATATGTTTTTATATAAACAAACGTATGTCTTAACTGATATTAAGTACATTCCTTCATCAATAGACATTTAGAGAAACAGGAGAAAAACATGTTCTTCATATCAAAATACTTGGAATCTTAGAGACGGTTATAGGCTCATTTTCTCGCAAAAAACATATGGGGTTGAGGAGAAGGATGAACTTATTAATCCGGTAATGTGGCTGGGCACCAGAATACCCAGTGAAACCCATCGGAACCTTCTGCATCTAACTTAAAGGAAGGCTAGCAGGTCGTACCGAATATTCGACACTGATGGCACTTTAGATGCATCCTGTAAAAGGCTCATTCAATAGAAAGAGTAACCTGGTAAGACGTGCTATGACTTCTTATGGGTTCTACACATCATAGTGCCATAACGAAATGTGTTTTTGCTTGACAGCACGTCCATGCTGGTAGGATGGTAACTAAACGAAATATCCCACCAACGCAGAGTAAGACAAATTAGAAAATTTCGTGATTTTGTCCTGTCGGGGATTGAACCTGAAATATCTGCTAGCGATAACTAGTAAGTAAGTAAGTAAGTAGCAGCCCATTAACGTCCCACTGCTGGGCACAGGCCTCCTCCCTCATATGAGAGAGGGTTTTTAGAGCATAGACCCACCACGCTGCTCCACTGCGGATTGGCAGGCATAGTACACAAGTGCACTCTCTATTCCTTCACTCTCATAGTCCGGTGTGACGGTAATCCGACACAATTGGAGAGAGATCAGGCGCAGGACCGACGGCTTAACGAGGCACGGGGGTGGATCACACCGCCAACTTCCCAACTTCGGGCAATTATTGAGAAAATCTGAATAGAAAACTCAATATTGGTTTTTGAATTGGCCCGACCCGGGACTCGAACCCAGGACCCCATGTCTGTAGTCGAACATGCTAACCACTAGACCAATGAGGCAGTTAGTAACTAGCTTGGCATTAAAGACGTGGTGATAAGGAACAAAAATTACGTTAAAGTACAAGTTTATAAACCTAATAGTTTCTAGGTGTATTTTTGACGCTGGACAATGCGTTTACGCACGCCGAGTGAATTAAAACTCTACTCGGCAATGTGGGACTGGCAAAACAATACCCACTAAAAGCGAAACCATCTACATCTAATGGGGGGGCCAGAATTTCGCCTACTCATTTGACTCAGATGGCTCCCCAGACGCTTCCTACATATGGTTCAAGTAAGCTGGAGCAGGTCTATTCGCCTATCGCTCCTAACCATCCTCTGGTGGAGAGGGACATGAGCCTCTCTCGCCTTCGAGCTTGCCTCCTTCTGCAAAATTACTCACACAGCGATGCGAAAGCCCTCCATGCCGTTTCGCTACCGACCATAGCGGCGACTATGGCCGGTAGCGTGAGATCGTCGGCGGCGATAGAAGGTGGCGGTGGGGTTCCAAGCTGGGCACTCTTCCACAGTGTGCTGCGCCAAATCAATTGGAGCTCCACACTCAAAGCAACTGCCTCATTGGTCTAGCGGTTAGCATGTTCGACTACAGACATGAGGTCCTGGGTTCGAGTTTTCTTCTAAAATTTTCTCAATATTTGCCTGAAGTTGGCGGTGTGTTCCACCCCCGTGCCTCGGAGAGCACGTTAAGCCGTCGGGCCTGCGCCTGATCTCTCTCCGGCCGTGTTGGATTCCCGTCACACCGGACTATGAAAGTGAAGGAATAGAGAGTGCACTTGTGTACTATGCCTGCCAATCCGTAATGGAGCAGCGTGTTGGGTCTATGCTCTAAAAACCCTCATGCGAGTGAGGAGGCCTGTGCCCAGCAATGGGACGTTAACGGGCTGCTACTTACCTTTACCTTTGCTCAAAGCAAGCTATTCACCAGCTTGCTTCACCTCCCTATCAACAATTTGATGAAGGTATTTGTCGAAGCCTCCACGCCCGGTAAGCGCCTGCATCAACCTAAAGTATAGAAATCCGTGCTTCCTGTTGAGCCAACCATACAGTTGCGACCGGATTGCTGCGACCGTGTAAATGCCCGCTATCGGAGACTCGAGGTCCTACCTCCACCGGCTAATCAGGGTCATATCAGAAAGTTCCTTGATCCTTTTTTATCTACGATATTAGGCTACTCGCCTCTGGCTCTTGCGGCTGCCCGGCTTCCTCAGCTTGCTGTCATATTAAAAGCTATCATCACTTCCCATCAGGTCAATCAAATCAAGCACCAACCTATCAGTAATAAAAAAACCTTACTCCTTTTACGAAGTCGGTGAAACCTTAAATTTAGCAAGGTCAACGTAACTCTATAAATTAAGTGTTCAAATTAACACACTTTCTATGCCAACATAAACAAGGTGGTTTATAGCTGTGCCCATAACAACGTGCGGGAATAACGTCTTTACAGACAACATAACAGACAAATAACATAATGCATATAAATTATACCCTGCCCAGGTACCGGCCGCAACGGACCAAGGCTCGGTTTACATGGGAGTGCAGTAAAGTTATCGTGATAACTTCTTATGACATGGTAAAACACTGTGTTACGTAACGCGTTACGGCGTCATCTGGTCTATCTGGTTTTCCTTTCTCTCAGGCATTCGCCAGCGATAAGAAGGCTTCTTCTCTCTCACTCTAACTCAGCCGAATTTAGAATAGACTCGTCCCCCTCTCTCTACTCAATGTTTAGTGTGCGATAGACATATACCAGTGACAATGAGCATAAAAGTTTTTATTAATAAATAACCTTTCCTTACATTAATATAGATGTCGGAGAAGGCATAAGTTCCCGCCCACATCATTATTATCAATTCGACCTCCAAAGTGTGGGCGTCGGTGGGTAATGTGGATCTGCAATCAAATCACTTAATATTCCCGATATAAAATTACACAAACGCATTAACAGCAATAGTTAAAAAAGCGCGACAGTTTCATTAGGCGTCCGCTCTGGCAGACCGTTACTCGAGAACTGTCGAGAACGCCGCCAGCTTGTGGCTCACTGACTCTGCCCAGCGCCGATAGATGGCGCTGGTGTTCCGGAAACCATTTGACTCTGACTTATATAACATTTAAATTTTTCAAGGGTAACTAACTCTCATAAGAAGAAACCTAATAAATTTAAATCTTGTATTAAAATAAAAACTAACTGAGAAATTATTCTATAATATAAAGGACTACTGAGAAGATAACGAAGCCTAGGAGTGAATAAATGGCATTGCTATAATCGATATATAGTAAATTAAAAATATATATTGTAATGATGATGACAAAAAACGTACACCCGAGTTTGTTGTGTGCTCTTCTTAGAAGGGCGCGAAGGAACTCGCGTAACTTTAGATAAAATATTTTCTGATTCAGAAGGTCTGTTTATCGCTGGGAATTGCTTTTACGCACCCCGCCCAGTTGGGAATGTGGAAAACACGCACTCCGACTAGTCAGGGGTGTGGGACTCGCTGTCAAGCAGAATGCCCAGTGGACCTTCGTCATCCTAAAGTGGGACACCAGAGGCTCGCTTGCAGAATCCAATATGGTGTTCCGGATGAAGCCGAATCGAGGTTCGAGGGCAGGAGATGCGTATAGCCGCGCCTTGTGCCACCTAGCCAACTCCCGCTCCCTCTCACAAGCCTCCTTTAGCGAGATAACGAACTCGCAAAAGGAGGCTACGGCTCTCCACCCTGCTTCGCTGGCGACCAACGCACTTACTATGCAGGCCAACAACAATAGTAGTAAATAATTCAACTTAGATTACTTTAAGTTATTTTATTTTTGAAGTAAAACGTCTTATAACACGATATGTAAAAAGTTACGCGTTACGGCGCTATACTGGGGCGCACTTTTTTATGCTATTACAACAAAATACTTTTATATAAGATGATTTTATTATAAATGGTTATAACATATGACAGTTTTGTTTATCTAGGGCGATTTCTGAAGTAAAACTACTGTCTTTAAGCTGGTGAATGTGTGATAAGAGCGTTACGAAAACCTTAACCGTGTTCGGGTAAGGCGAATGGAAGTTGAAAGAGATAAGAAGAAGATAGCGGTTCATCTCGTATTAGTATTGATTTAGTATCTGTGTATAATTATTTATGTATTTTATTCAATACTATATACCTTGGTTTCAATCTCAACCAATATTATAAAGAAAAAACACTTGTGTTTTATATATATATATATGTTTGTAACGTTTTCACACAAAAACTACTGAACCGATTTCAAAATATTTTTCACCATTAAGAAACTGCATTTTCACTGAGCGATAGGCTATATGATATTCTTGAAAAAAAAAAACAGGGAACTCAAATAAAAATGTATTAATGTAAACCAAGGTGTGAAACAAAATAACTGTTTTCGTGTGCGCTGCTGAAACTATTGATAATAGAACAAAAAAATGTTCTACAATAATATAGAAGGTGTTAATATCTATAAAAAAATCCAGGATACCATATGTCCAACTGCTGTAGTTATGCCACTGTAACCGCTTTTTACATATTAAAAGTTAATAAAGGTATCGCCAATAATTAAACCACATTATTCACACCTCTGTATTAATACTATCATATTAAATGATATTTTATTAAAGGCCGTTTCAATACCTGTAAAATACTTTTTAAATTATTAAAATACGACATTCCATTAAAAAGATATAACGAATTTTAAAATGTCAATCTATGTAATGGGTCCGATTTTAAATTGCCACGAGATCGGTGGCTACGTGTGTAAAACGTTTCTTTTTATTTCAGTCCTGTGGACTAAAGCGCACTCGTTTTAAATACACAAGGATAATAATGCCGGCAGCTGATGTGTTCCCGGACTAAGCAGAGTGACCTGTGTGTTATTCTTGATCGCATAACGGCACCTTCCGCAACGACCGGTCCGAGTGGATCTTTCAACGAGCAAAACATCGCGAAATGCAAAAAAGGCCTCAAATTAAATCACATACTTATATGTAATGGCTAATAAGAAACTGATTTTCCTTTATTTAATAATATAATCCTTAATTCAAGTGTTCTTTCACAGGATTTTTACATTGGCTAAGATGAAAGCGGGATAATCTATGTAGAGTCAATCTCTTATGGTTTCTAGCTAAGGGTGGTAACTAGCCATAGCCAAAGTCTCGCACTAATCCAGACTCAGACAGATAAATAATCTCCTAAATTTGACCTACCTTAGGAACGAACGGGAGTACTGACAGTTCATTGCGTATATATATTAGAAAACTTGTTGTACGTACATTAAAATATTGACTCTTTTAATAAAGAGAGTGAATGTACCATTATATACTTGTTATAAATTCTAGTAGGCTGCTTTAAATTAACAACTCATTTAGGGGTAACTGTATACGTTTCTATAATAAACTCCCACAAGACGTTCTAGAGATGACAATTAATAAATACAATGTCTTTGTATCGTATTATCAGTTGCAAGATTACTTATTTGCTCTAATTTGAATTGAAATATATTAAACTAATATGATATTGTAATGATGATGGTATCAAAAGAAAATACCCGATTGATTTTGTTGTGACTCTTCTTAGATCAGGACGCGAGGGTAGCCCTGATAAGTTTAGAAGTAATAAGTCGTTCTTTAATATCAGACATTAGAATTCGTGTGTGGAAAAAAAATATATTTGATGATTCAAAAGTGCTGTAATAGGTATACTTGAAAAATATTTTGATTTGAATCATGGGCCTCTGCTAGCACTGTATCAGCGAATGTACCTTTCAATGTACCCCTGAATGATGATACTAAAGAAGCCCAATTGGCAGTAGTAAGCATCAGATCCGTACTTTAACACCTACATTGAAATGACGGCCTCGCTGGCGCAGTGGTGGGAGTATTCGCTTTGCTAGCGGAGGTCCCGGGTTCGATCCCCGGTAGGACGAATTTAGGAAATTGTATTTTTTAATTTGTCTGAGTCTGGACTGGTGGGAGGCTTCGGCCGTGACTAGTTACCACCCTACCAGTAAAAACGTACCGCCAAACAAAGAGATTTGTGTTCCGGTACGATGCTGTGTAGAAACCGTAAGGGGAATATCGCCTCTTAATAGATTAGCGCGCTTCCATCTTAGACTGTATCATCATTTACCATCAGGTGAGATCACAGTCAAGCGCTAATCTGTCAGCAATAAAAAAAAATGTATAGAGATACAGTTGGTTGGCTTTTTTTTCGCTGGGAAATGCATTTACGCACTAACCCCGACCCGTAGCTCGTGAGTGTGATACTCTGCGAGGGAGGAGACTCACAATACCCACTAAAACTCAGCGGAACCCTCTTCATCAGTAAGTGAGACACGAGAGGATCAGCTTGCGAATTCCTAACTGGTTTCTCGGATGAGGATTCACGGAAGTGGGAGCAGGTGCACATGCGCCGCCTAGAATCCTACCTTCTCCGGTGGTGAGAGGAGGCATCTAGTGCATTCTCCCTCTCTCGTTCGCCGGCCTCCTTTAGCGAGACTACGGTCACGCAGAAGCAGGCCATTCCCGCCCAACACCTCTCACTGGAGAGCATCGCGCCTACGATGCTCCGCAGCGAGAGATCTGTGCCGATTAGAGCCACCAAAAGGTGACGCTGAGGTCCCCAGGCTGCGCATTCTGCCACTGTGTGGTGTGCTGAGTCAATAGTTGCACCAAACTCATGGCAATTGAGCAACTCTTCTCGGCTGATTTGGTGCAAGAAATTTTCGAGACAAAAATACCCGGTCAGAATCTGCACCAATTTGTAACAAAGCACCTCGTGCCCCCTGGAGAGCCATTGGTCCAGGTGAGGACGAATCGCTTCCACTGTGGCTACGCTCGCCGCTTGGGACCCGGGGTCCACCTTCCACTTCTGAATCAGATCCTGGTTAACGAGAACCCTGATCCTACGAACCTCATCGGCATCAGGTCGCCGGCCTTGAGCCTTCGCAGCTGTCCTGTGCAGCAAGGATTTCCGCACGTAGCTCCCACGGAGGATCGCCAGCCAGAAGAGTCGCTGCCATCCAAGATACTGTACGGTATTGTTCTAACCGAAATTATCTCTGCGCCTTGTGCAGCAATGGGATATTTGATCGTTCAAAGCCTTGACCCAAACGGGTGCACCGTACAAAGCCATCCTGGCGATAATCCCAGCATACTGCCTCCTGCAGAGCGATCCAGGTCCCCCCACGTTGGGCAGTAATCTTTGGATGGCTTAGCTAGCTATAAAATAAATAACAGGTAATTTACGTTTCTAGCCTATTAACCGAAAAAATTATAAAATAAACATAGATTTTTTATAGAGTTGTTATTTGTTTTAAAACAAGTCTGACAGGATGAAAAAAACATTTAGGTGCCCACTTTCCATTTGATTAGTCTTATCTTATAGTAATCTAGAACAACATTATGTATATTCTGACAATCAATCTCAAATATTCTCGTTTTGTGTCCTACTAACAGATACTCAGCGAGTTCTACTGAGCTAAAAATAAGTTTCCTTTGGAAAAAACTTATTAATTATTAAATTGCCTATTATATATAGTTATTTATGTATAATGTGATATATCTGTACATAAGTAATTATTATAAATTTTGCTACATCTAAACTAATATTATAAAAAGGAAACGTTTGTTTTGGATGTAAGTATGTTTGTAACGATTTGACACAAAACCTACTGGAGCTATTTCAAAAATTTTCTCACCATTAGAAAGCTGCATTTTCATTGAGCAAGTAAGACTATATTAAAATAAATAAAAAAATAGGGATCACCAATAAAAATGCATTAATATAACCCAAGGTGTGAAAAAATTAATCACAAAAAATCTGTCATCGCATGCGCTGCAGAAACTATTGATAATAGAACAAAAAAATGTTCTACAATATTATAGAGCGTGTTAATATCTATAAAAAAGTCATTTACACTATATATCCAACTACTGTAGTTATGCCACTATAACTACTTATTTTCATATTAAAAGTTAATAAAAGTGCCGACAATAATTAAACCGCATTTTTCACTCCTCTGTATTAACCCTTATTATAATATATTATATTTTATTAAAAACAGTTTCAATACTTGTAAAATACTTTTTAAATGATTAAAATCTATCATTGCATTCAAAAGATATAACGAATTTAAAAATCTCAATCTATAGAGAATAATGTATCCCGAGTCGAACTCCAGAGTGTCAAATAGTTTTGCGATAATAAAGTATTACAAATAAATCTCTTCTCTCATATTGTAGAAGAAAGATTTAGAATATTCTTTCAATACCGGTGTTACCCTCGTAAATCTGGATGCCTTTTTCGCATAAATTTGTAAAAATGCAATGCATTTTTATCAGCCTAAATTTGCCTAAACATTTTGTTCACGCCGCCCGTGACCAGGTCGTGGAGACTACCAAAGGTCACCAGGGCCCATAGTGGTGCAGACAGCCTCGATCACTGTAGACGGCGGGAGGAGAAATTTTACTAGATTCCAGAGAGGTTGGACAGTTAGTTGGGTTTCGCACCTACTTCGTCTCCAGGCGTCACTTTCCTCGATGTCTGTTCACGTGAGATGTGTTTGTGGAATGTGAGTGTGTAACCGGCCAAAGCGCCGCGGAAAGGCTGTGGTCGGCGACGTTGGTTCACTCTTCTACTCCAAAACTCCACAGGAAGGAAGGAGTACAGCGGCCGACGCGTGGACGAGCCAACCTCGACGCGTTATTACTCGCCACCTTACACTAGGGGACTACAAAAGCCTACAAAATGCGATGAGGTGTCTAACTGGCCTCACAAACCAATAAAAACGCGAAGCGGGCTTAATTTTGCGCCCATCACCTGTTCGGGTCGCGGATGACAGCTTGCAAAGGATTCTAACAGCCACAGATTAGCTATGCTCATAGAGTATATTGCGCCATGCCCACACAGCAACGATGCCTAGCGCCATCGGGCGCGAACACATCTGCTAGTGAAAACCCTTTATAATCAGTCCAGCCGTTTTTGAAATTACCTGGTCAAAAAGGTGGATAAAACATATATATATTTGGATATAAGTACCGTGTTTAGTGAAAAGTTTTTAGTGTAGTTGTAAAGATTCATTGAAACCAGTGGAGCTAGGGCTAGAAAAAGTTACTTTACAATAAAATGCCAATTATAAAAGAGAAATGTTTCCCTTCTGTAATGTTATGTGGTTATTATATTGCAGCCATATCTGATTCGCGGCGATAAAACCGACCGGACAAATTAAAAAGTTGTCCGAAATAAAAGTTACTGATAACGGTAAAATCAAGATCTACCCATATAAAACACAGATTGGGTCGACGACCGATAAAAGCTTACTTGAAGTCCTTACACAATGACTCTCAGTTTTAAGTAACTTTGTGATGATTTAAACTGTGTTTCGGATTGTACTTTAAGGTAAGTAGCAGACTATCAACGTCCCACTGCTGGGCACAGATCTCCTGACTCATAGAAGAGAGGGCTTTAGAGTATAGACCCAAAACGATGCTCCACTGCGGGTTGTCAAACCAGGACTTCATGTAGCCGACCTCCTGACAACTAGATCAATGTGGCTGACAGGTAAGAGCTTGCCCATACTCTTAGCTGATGGTAACATGTTTTAATTCGATGATTGTAGGCTGCATGAATGCCTGATCAGGTTGAGGTTATGGAAGCGATAGAGAGTCACGATCGGCTTGAGTGTATCGGGACGTACGCATCTATCTCTCTCTCATTTTATCGACTGATGCGTCAATTAGAAGAGAGACAGCGATAGCACACAATCTTCAATTCAATTCTTGTGTTTTCCTATATTTAAGGTAAGGTAAGATACGTCCCACTACTGGGCCCTCCTCACTCATAGGGGAGAGGGTTTTAGAATATAGACCCAACACGATGTTCCACTGCGGGCCGGTAGGCTTCACATAATCTAGAATCACTTCTGGGACACGCAAGTTTCCTCAAACTGTTTTTCTTCGACGAAAAGCACAATGGATTGTAAAGAACATTTAAGTATGTCAGTTTTTTATAAAGAAACTTATCTCCTGTTTTAATTGTACTTTATTGAAGTGAGCTTTTAAACATTTTTAATATGCATTCGTAATGTAAATTTAGGACTTTGTGTAATATTAAAGTAAAACTTTGTCCATTGCCAGTTTAATTTTACGCCAGTGTAGCAGCCAAGGCTAATAGGGCGACGCCCATGGTCCGCATCAGCTGTCTGTCTAGTATTTAAATTCTCACTTAGTCGTCAGCAAGTTTAAGGACAGATTTATACACAGTGTCGATAAAAGTTTAAGCTTTTTGTATTTATAAACTTTCAATATTCAATTGGTAATAATTTTAATTCCAGACAGAATATTATAGGGGTATAATTGGAAATTAATATTACCTCTTAATTGTCTTGAATAATTGAAAATATAAATATTAATAATAATATTTCCTTCTTTAAACATAGCGTACATTCCTGTTAAACGATTTCAACGTTTAAACAAACAGAAAACAATATTTTTACAAATATAACGGTGCACAGATTATTAATCGGTTTACAATTAAATCGGATTTGACATTTTTGAGGTTGACAGCTGACATAATACCGAGCGCTGGGGTGGCGGCCATTATTGGTTCGGATTTCATAGAGTGCGCACGCGCCCACGTGTTCTGGTGGAATGTTTTAAATCTAGTTACATTACATACATACATAGCATCACGTCTCATTCCCATAGGGGTAGGCAGAGACAACATCCTTCCACTTGCCACGATCCTTGCATATCTCCTTCGCTTCTTTCATTCTCATTAAACCTTTCATACAAGTTCGTCGGTTTAGAGTACTCTTGACCTGGCCGTTATTTAAAATGTCCTGGATTTGGTCCAGGAACGTTCGCCTTGGTCTTCCCCTTCCAACTTTCGCATTCACTCTTGACTCATAAATCCTTTTTGTCAGTCTCCTTTCATTCATTCTCTCTACATGCCCAAACCATCTAAGCATACCTTTCTCAATTTTAGTCACTACGTCTTCTTTTATACCACAACGTTCTCTTATCACACTATTTCTTACTCTGTCACTCAGTTTTAATCCACTCATGCTTCTCAACGCTCTCATCTCTACCGCATTTATTTTACTTTTGTGATTCTTCTGCCATACCCAACTTTCACTAGCATACATAAGTGTTGGCACCAACACTCCAGCATGCACAGCCAGTCTAGTTATACCTTGTTAATTATCTAAAATTGTAAATGTTTATTTATTATAGTGAAATTAATAAAGAAGGAACTAATTGTATTGTGGAATATTTTATTGAAATACTCCACGTCGATCTCCTCGCCCGACTACCCACATTATTGCAGACAAAACCCAAGATTGTAACGGCACAACCTGAGGATACGCCTTTAAATAGACAAATACAAGTGTACAGTCAACTCAACAACATGTCCGGTGTTCATAAACTGTTGCTTTTTCCATGTACCTTACCGGTAATTATATAAATGGTGAGGAAAGATATACCTGCCGCAGTCCATTGGGAAATCGATAGTCGCTTGTAATCATTTATTAAAGCTCATTAACAAAAAGCTTATATCATACACAATGCAAATAAAACGGAGATTTTAGACTTTTTTATTAAGATTTTCTCAATATTTTCCCCAAGTTGGGAAGTTGGCGGTGTGATCCACCCCCGTGCCTCAGAGAGCACGTTAAGCCGTCGGTACTGCGCCTTATTTCTCTCCGGTTGTATCGGATTTCCGTCACATCGGACTGTGAGAGTGAAGGAATAGAGAGTGCACTTGTATACTTTGCCTGCCAATCTGCAGTGAAACAGCGTAGTGGGTCTATGCTCTAAAAACACTGTCTCATTTGAATGAGGAGACCAGTGCCCAGCAGTGGTACGTTAATGGGCTGCTACTTATCTTACTTTACTTTTTACGGACGATAAATTTATGTGATAAAAGTTATAGGAATTGAATTCAAATGAAGACAGTGTGTTGCTGTTGTCTCTCTTCTCCTGGACACATGAGCCGATACACTCAAGCCGATCGCGCCTCTCTATCGCTTGCATAACCCCAAACTAAAAAGGTGTGCATGCAGCTGATAATCATCGATTTATAACATGTTACCATCAGCTTAGATTATGGTCAAGCACTTACCTGTCTGCCACGTTGGTCTAGTGGTCAGGATGTTCGGCTATAGACATGAGATCCTGGTTCCAAGTTCTGGTTGGGTCGGGTTACTTAATATTTTCCGGAAGTTGGGAAATTAGCGGTATACTCTACCCCCATACTGCGCCAGATCTCACTCTGCGTGAAGCAATAGAGAGTGCACTGGTGTACTATGCCTGCCATCTCAGTGTGGTGAATTTATGCTCCAAAAACCCACTCTCCAATGAGCGAGGAGGCTAAACTACATCCTCATTTAAAAAATCGTAAAACTGGTAATGCTTCGGTCAATAACGTCCAATTGCAGGAACGAAACCTGTATATTTCTCGGTCAAATGTTATTGCGGTCGTATAGACTAATTATGCTATTAATAAACTATCATTAATACAATTCGTATAAGAATCTGATCACGCACGTAAAAAGTACACATGTCAGAAGTTAAACTTCTTTGGCAAACTTATTTTCAAGTCTTGTTTATATTTATACAATTGTCAAACTTTAGATTTCCGAGACTTAGAAAAAGGAAGATATGTTAGAAATTAATCGAATTTAATTGTCATTAATAGTGTCGAAAATTAATACGATTGATGCGATACAATGATGCGATTTACAATATGGGTCCAAGAGAGTCGCTGAGAAACAAATTCAAGGCAGTTGACATAATGACAGTTCACTGCGTATATATATTAGAAAACTTGTTGTACGTACATAAAAACATTGACTCTTTTAATAAAAAGAGTGAATGTACATCATATAACTTACGAAACCAAAACAAACTTGTTATAAATTCTAGTAGGCTGCATAAGATTAACAACTCATTTAAGGGTAACTGTATACGTTTCTATAATAAACTCCCACAAGACGTTCTAAAGATGTCAATTAATAAATTCAAAGTCTTTGTTAAAAGAAAGTTGATAGAAAAATCGTATTATAAGTTGCAAGATTACCTAGACGATAGAAACGCTTGGGAGTGAACAAATTGCTCTAATTTTAATTAAAATATAGTAAACTAATTTGTTATTGTAATGATGATGGTAAAAAAAAAAACCCGACTGAGTTTGTTGTGGGTTCTTCTCGGATCAGGGCGCGAAGGAACCCTCGTAACTTAGATTTTAAGCCGATCTTGAGTACCATCATCAGACGTATATTAGAATCAGAGTGTGGAAAAAATAATAATTTGACGATTCAAAAGTGCTGTAATATGTCTACTTGAATTAAGATATTTTTGATTTGATTTGAATATATGTATTTACATTAAAGTGTATCAAACTCTCGCACTACAGTTTTTGGCCATTGCTGAAAATTAATAAAAATAATTAAAGAGTATTTATTTAAAAAATAATATAGCAAATTCTCAAATGAGGAATATTAAATTCCTCGCGATTTTTTCGAAGTATAAAAATTATCTAACCTCAATTTTACACAAAATCATTATCACATAATTATTATTATAAAAAAAATAATTTTGAAGAGTTTAATTTATGAAATGTTATTATTTTATATTTTATGAAAAATAGTATTTTGAATAATGAGTGGCAAATTAAAATGGCACATGTTATTTGTTGACATTAAAACTACATAACCTTCCAACCGTAAAAATTTTACCCTAACCTAAAGAAAAAACCAGAGTGAATAAATATATTAACGGCCTTGTTGGCACAGTGGTGAGAGTATTCGCTTTGCTAAGAAGTGGTCCCGGGTTCGAGCCCCGATATCATAAATTTCGGAAATTGTATTTTCTAATTTTTCTGAGTCTGAACTGGTGAGAGGTTTCAGCTGTGGCTAGTTACCACCCTGCCAGCAAAATCGTATCGCCAAACAAAAAGATTTGTTTTCCGGTACGATGCTGTGTAGAAACCATAAGGGATACATCGCCTCTTACCAGAATAGCGCGCTCCCATCTTAAACTGTATCATCCTTTACCATCAGGAGAGATCACAGTAAAGCGCTAAACTGTCAACAATTAAAATAATATATATGTCGGAGAATAAAAGAGAAGGAGCATAAAGCATAGGGGCGCAGGGTTCTACGCCGACATCATCGTTAGTGGCATACATAATTCAATTTCCATACCGTGGGCTTTGGTGGGTAATGTTGGTGCAACCAAATCAGATTGTAATGTATAACAATTTACACAAATACAAACAATAATAGCTAGGAACGCAACAGTTTCAATAGTTGACCGCTCTGGCGGACCGTCACCCGAGAACTGGAGAGATGCGCGCCGGATTGTCACTATTGACTCTGTCCCACGCCGATAGATAGATGGCGATAGCGTTCCACAGACTACTGCACTCCGAGATATATATAATCGTCTTAAAGTAACAACTCAAGCCTTTCTATTGTGCGGAGTTTTGGACACGTCGGTTCAATGGTTTCTATGTGTAAGTTTGTACAAACAATTTTTGATTTTAATGTATGTACATAAAGTCTTCGAACAGTGCGTGTTGCCAGTGATGACCTACTGTGGGCTGACTATGGGCCTCATGCGGAAGCTCAGAGTCACTCAGCGTGCGATGGAGAGGGCTATGCTCGGAGTTTCTCTGCGTGATCGAATTAGAAATGAAGAGATCCGTAGTAGAACCAAAGTCACCGACATAGTTCTACGAATCGCGAACCTGAACTGGCAATGGGTGGGGCACATAGTCCGAAGGACCGATGGAAGTTGGGGGCCGAAGGTGCTGGAGTGGCGACCCCGCACCGGATGGCGCAGTGTAGGCAGACCCCTCACAAGGTGGACCGATGATTTAAAGAGGGTCGCCGGTAGCCGCTGGAGCCAGGCGGCCCTTGTGGACGTCATTACGTGAGACCTATGTCCAACAGTGGACGTCCATCGGTTGTAGCGACGACGACGACATAAAAAATATTACAGTTCTTTGTTGGCTAAGATATTTTCTATTTAATTGTTATAAAAGCATTGAATTCCAAAAATGATCGCCAAACGAACAAATGACCCAGACATGTCAACGGAACTGTAATCTCGAAGAAAGTCAACCTCGTTAATATATTGAGTTAATTGGACTAGATTATTTACATAAATTAATTCCACATTTTATAAATGTTTATATATGTTTTTTTATGATACTGTTTAAAACTGTAAATTTAAAGCGACATAACAACAAATTCCCTGAAACGTCGAATTTGATTGACTTTGTTTTCTACACAACGCAACAATCTAATCTTAATAATGACAGGAAACCGCTGTTATTGAGTAATAAACGGATTTATCTTCACAATGTTTCTATGCTAATTCATCACCAATTTAATAAATTTGATCAACTACTGAAAGTACTTTTATATTTTTGAGTCAAAAATGGTATACTTTACTAGCCCAGAAATACTATAATAAAATAATAATATTGATATTTCTAAGCTCTACTTTACGACAACTATAAATAACGGTTTATAATGTAGTGTCTGAAGTATATGTACAGTTGAATATATTTTTATTTATAAACTTTATTGCACAAAGTGCAAACGGCCGGCTTAAAGCTGGAAAGCTTTATCTACCAGCCCACCTTTCTGGTGTAAGAAAAGTCATTGGTAGATATGCATTATTGTCAAAATAAACATTCAACATGGTGAGTAAATGTTTTTGATCAACTACTGAAAGTAAGTATATATTTTTGAGTCAAAAATGGTATACTTTACTAGCCCAGACATACATACATACATAGCATCACGCCTCATTCCCTTCGGGGTAGGCAGAGACAACATCCTTCCACTTGCCACGATCCTTGCATATCTCCTTCGCTTCTTTCATTCTCATTAAACCTTTTTTGACCTGGCCGTTATTTAAAATGTTCTGGATTTGGTCCAGGAACGTTCGCCTTGGTCTTCCCCTTCCAACTTTCGCATTCACTCTTGACTCATAAATCCTTTTTGTCAGTCTCCTTTCATTCGTTCTCTCTACATGCCCAATAATATAATTAAATAAATTATAAATATAATAAAATAACAATAATATAAGTATGTTCTGTTCTGTTATAATAATATTACAGCTAGGTTATATATTAGTTTATAACTATAATATAAACTGCAGTGATAGCAATACCATAACGATTTAAAAGAAAAATAATAAATTTCTTGAAAAAATGTCTAATAAATAAAATAAAGAGTTATCGAGAAATAGAAACAAATAAAATAAGCGAATCTTTGAGTAGTTTTAATATCTTGTTTTAGTACCTTATACGAGGCCTATATTAGACTTCAACGCGTTTAAAGCTGTACATTACAAGAGTTAAATAGTTTTTGTTAAATATAAACTATTTCTTCTAAAGGGAAAATGATTCCTAAATTTAATTCCCTTTTTATTGCTTACTGTTACCTCGTCTGGTTTTAAGTGATGATAAATAATGATTCAGCTTATCAAAGTTATTTGAATGAAGACTATTTTGATTGTGATTTTACATTTTACAAACAGACTTTTCAAGTGAGCATTAATGGCCAAAGTAGTATCTATTTGAAATAACGAAAAATACACTAAGAAGCCTTGAGCGCAATTGTTCATTACATTTTTAAAGTCTAAAGGCAAATAGCAGTCTATATACGTCTCAATGCTAGGCTTAGAGAATTTTAGAGCACAGACCCATCATGCTGCTCCACAACGGACTTCTGCATATAACCCAGGATATGCAGGTTTCCTCACGATATTGTCCTTAACCGAAAACCACAAATTATTATACCTTTTAACGTCCGACTACTGTCTCCTAACTCTTTGAAAAAAGGTGTTTAAGCCAAATATTGTTCCCGGGATACATTTACCATTTAAAGTTTGTCAACAATAAGACCGCCTTTCCACGCTTATATCATAGTTATAGGTTTCTTAGTTTGTTTTTCTCTTTTTATATTGTTTGCAATATTAAACATTAATTAGGCTAACAACTTATACAGTCTGAGCAGTTGGAAAGACAAATGGGAAATTGTATCCGAGACCTCAGATAATGACGAAATTACTGGCACCATTATGCCATCATCAAAACTATCTTAGAATTTTTAAAAGTTTATAGGAATTTTGTTTAGGTATAATATACCATAGTATATATATGTAACAGATTGTATTGGCAATTGCCCATTTGTAGATTTGACGACAGCGAAAGCCTAAATCACCACCTACAGGTAGTACTCCCCGAGGAGTAGGGGGTATTCAGTTATAAGTTGTTATGTCCCTTTATAGCTGTTTTTTTGTTTAAAAAGTAAAATAAATGCGGTAGAGATGAGAGCGTTGAGAAGCATGAGTGGATTAAAACTGAGTGACAGAGTAAGAAATAGTGTGATAAGAGAACGTTGTGGTATAAAAGAAGACGTAGTGACTAAAATTGAGAAAGGTATGCTTAGATGGTTTGGGCATGTAGAGAGAATGAATGAAAGGAGACTGACAAAAAGGATTTATGAGTCAAGAGTGAATGTGAAAGTTGGAAGGGGAAGACCAAGGCGAACGTTCCTGGACCAAATCCAGGACATTTTAAATAACGGCCAGGTCAAGAGTACTCTAAACCGATGAACTTGTATGAAAGGTTTAATGAGAATGAAGGAAGCGAAGGAGATATGCAAGGATCGTGGCAAGTGGAAGGATGTTGTCTCTGCCTACCCCGAAGGGAATGAGGCGTGATGCTATGTATGTATAGCTGTTTAATAATATAACGGTACATCAAATATGTCTTCGCAAACAGCACATTTAAACATACCACTAATGGTATTATATTTACATAAATCTTTACAAATTGGACTTATTAATTAAATCAGTTTGAATAATTAACTTTTACGATTTTAAACGGTTTTAACTTTAGTTTTAGATCGGATCAATGAACTGTATACATTTATTTCTTGTTTATCAATATACAAAATAATTGAAAGATTTGTTGTTTTAAGAAATAATTGAAATCGAAATATTCTTTATTCGAGTAAGCCTTACTACGTCTTTTAAGAAGTCTTATCCAATGGTAATGAGATTCTAAAAACTATATACGCTGTGTGTTCAAAAAGTATCGCGAATTTTGTTTTTTCAAAAATTATTTATTTATTCATGAATATCTATTTTGTTCCCTTCAAAGTAATCCCCATGAGATATTATACTCGTACACTTGTGCCAACGGTTTTTCCAATCTTCGACGCACTTCAAAAAATCATTTTTTTTTTATCTTGTTCAGCTCCCCCTTCAATGCCGTCTTTATCTCGTCAAGAGAAGAGTAACGTCGTCCTTTCATGGGCCTCTTCAGTTTAGGGAACAAGAAAAAGTCACAGGGGGCCAGATCTGGGGAATACGGTGGCTGCGGCATCGTTAGTTTGTTGTTTTTGGCCAAAAAGTCGCGCACAAGCAACGATGTGTGAGCAGGGGCGTTATAGATAGGTTAACTTATATTACAGAAAATATTTAAAACTAAGAGAGAAAACAATACCATAAGGCGGCCTTATTGCTATGTAGCGATTTCTTCTTAAACCTTTGGGTTAGAGGGACTGCTGTAAGAGAAAGTGTAGAGTGTGGTGGCTAATTCTAAAGTAATTCATGATATATATGTCGGAGTCCAATATTCTGTGGAACGATGGCACCATCTGTCTATTGGCGTGGGGCAGAGTTAATAGTGGCAGTCCTGCGCATCTCTTGGTAGTTCTCGAGTGACGGTCCGCCGGAGCGGTCGACTATTGAAACTGTTGCATTCCAAGCTATTATTATTAATGAGTTTGTATAAATTGATATCGGGAACATTAAGTGATTGAACATTATAATCTGAGTTAATTAGTAAAGTGTTTGATTGCACCAAGATTACCCACGAACGTCCACTATAAGGAAAATTGAATTATGGTGCTCCTCCTTCTCTCTTATTCTCCGACATATACGTCATACTTATGGTTTCTACACAGCATCGTACCGGAACACAAATCTCTTGCTTGTCGATACGTCTTTGCCAGTAGAATGGTAACTAGCCTTGACCAAAGCCTCCCATCAGTTCAGACTCTAGAAAATGCAATTTCTTAATACCTACCTGCTAGTAAAGCGAGTACTAGCAAGGCAAACAAAATAAGATTACAGAAACTTCATTATATCACTTACGATAAGATGAGATTACTGTCAAGCGTTAACCCGTCACCAATAAAAAAAAGGTGTTGGCTTGTACGATGGCAATTTTTGGTGTCTCAGAGGGCCAGACTGGCTGGGCATGAGAGAACGATGTGGTATAAAAGAAGATGTAGTGACTAAAATAGAGAAAGGTATGCTTAGATGGTTTGGGCGTGTAAAGAGAATGAATGAAAGGAGACTGACAAAAAGGATTTATGAGTCAAGAGTAAATGGGAAAGTGGGAAGGAGATCAACGAGAACGTTCCTGGACCAGGTCGAGAGTTTTCTAAACTCACGAACTTGTGTGAAAGGTTTAATGAGAATGAAAGAAGCGAAGGAGTACAATTGAAATTATTGTCTATATCTTAAAGTATACTATTACAATGAATTAAATATTCAATCCGCGTTCACTTAGATGAATGGGTCCTACAGTTGTAGTTACTTTCTTGAGATGAATACATGAACAGACTTTCGTTCGACACCTGACCTCGAATGCGGTTCAAATAACTGCGTTAGGAACGCAAAATCTATTTATTTTATTACGTAAGCAACTAACAATAGACTTTCAAAAAAGTGTTACTAAGAATGTCTTTAAAAAATCATTCTATAACATTAATGCTGATGCTAGTGAGATACGTGGATACTCTTTATTGATTGTTCTTTTCATTTCATCATTGTGTTTTTAGGTGAAGGAAAACATCATGAGGAAACCTGCATGTCCCGAGAGTAATCCTGGGGTATGTGCAGCTTGTCACCCTGTATTGGAGCGTGGTGGGTCTATGCTCTTAAGTCCTCTCTCGTAGGAGTTAGAAGACCTATGCCCAGTACGTTAATAGACGTTAATAAACTGCTACTTATCTTTATTCAAGTAGGCATATTACAGCACTTTTGAATCGTCAAATTATATTTTTTTTCCACACTCTGATTCTAATATACATCTGATGACGGTACTCAAGATCGGCTTAAAATCTAAAGTTACGAGGGTTCCTTCGCGCCCTGATCCGAGAAGAACCCACAACAAACTCAGTCGGGTTTTTTTTTTTACCATCATCATTACAATAACAAATTAGTTTACTATATTTTAATTAAAATTAGAGCAATTTGTTCACTCCCAAGCGTTTCTATCGTCTAGGTAATCTTGCAACTTATAATACGATTTTTCTATCAACTTTCTTTTAACAAAGACTTTGAATTTATTAATTGACATCTTAAGAACGTCTTGTGGGAGATTATTATAGAAACGTATACAGTTACCCTTAAATGAGTTGTTAATTTAAAGCAGCCTATTAGAATTTATAACAAGTTTGTTTTTGTTTCGTAAGTTATATGATATACATTCACTCTTCTTATTAAACGAGTCAATGTTTTTATGTACATACAACAAGTTTTCTAATATACATACAGTTTGCTATTTGGTTGCAATCTAAAATATATTAGAATAATTAGGTTCTGCGCTTCATATAGGTTTGCCTCATAAGGTAATATAGTTTCATATTAAATTTGAATCAAAATATTCTTTGTTTATTATAAAATTAATTAATCACTTCCTTATCTTGACTGGTTTGATTCATCTCTCATGCAAACTGACATCTTGTAAATCTCATTTATCTTGATTAAAAATTAATCGATAATATATTTCATATATTTGAGCGTACATAAAATAAGAAACAAACTGAAATACCTACAATCTTATTCAGACTTTATAATAATTAATTTATTATGTTTTAACGTCGATTCAAAGTGATATATAACGAATTTTTCATCCATTTAACAAAGTTCAAACTTAAACTTATTATTGATTAGGTATGAGCTGTAATTCACAGAAATCTCTTTTATATCTTTAAAAAGACCTCGTGTAAGCCTTGTGTTTTTCCCATTCTCAATTTGGCGATTTTATTCAGACTTACTTCAATAAACAGGTTTATCTGCAATAATCAAATCTTTTGAAACATCCTTCAGCTTAAAAATGAATTTATATATAAATGGATTTCATTATATTACAAACGCTACCATTTTCTGGAATAAATACCTAATTAGTAATATGACGATACAACTATCAACATAAGTATTATAAGATTTTTAATTATTTACCACAATACATTAGTCTAAACTAATGTTATATAAAGAGTAAACATTTGTGTGTTTTCACACAAAAACTAACCGACCGATTTCAAAAATGTTTTAATCATTAGAAAGCTGCATTTTCACTGAACCTCATAGCCTATATTACTTTCTCAAAAAAGAATAGGGATACCTAATAAAAATGCATTAATGTAACGCAAGGTGTGAAACAAAAAATCTGTCACCAAGTGCGCCGTGGAAACTATTAAAGATAGAACAAAATAATGTTCTACAATATATTTTTTTTTAACGCTGGGAAATCCTCGTGGATATCTGGAATACTCGGGAGGATGTTCCAGGGTATGCCGGACTCATACCGGCTAAAACCCAGCGGTGCTCCTACATCACTCGGAGACGGGGTCACGAGAACGCGACTGACAGACATTCGCAACCCCGCCAGCGATGTGCCTGTTTAGGCACAACTCGGTCAAAGACCAAAACTTACTCCGAAGGTGGATTGCCTGGAGCATCTGGCAAGCCACCAACCTCCTCGCGAGGCTTTCTTTGTTGGGCAACGGACCCCGCTTCCGTTACCCAAAGGTCACCACTAAGAAGGGAAACGGCGATCGTGGGTCTCTCGTCTCCTTCCCGGCTTTCTCCTGTGAACGGTCGAAGTGGTCACGTTCGCCTCCCTCAATCGTTTTGCCATCTCCTTCCGCGTCATGACATCCCCGCAGAAGGAGAGCGTAGTACACCATGCTCTCTCGCTGCTCACCATCATTCTAATGATGGTGGGGAGCGAGAGATCCGCACCAATAACCACGCACGCTAAACAGTCCAGGCTGGGCAAGCCTCAAGCGTGTGTTGGGCCATGTCAACGGCACAGCCACACTCGTGGCACACCTCGGTAAATCGCTCTATAATATGTACGATGTCCAACTACTGTAGTTATACCATTATAACTACTATTTTAAATTTTAATATTTAATAAAAGTGCCGACAATAATCCAACCATATTATTCATACTTCTGTATTAATCCTTATGCTATAAAATGATATTTTATAAATTTTTTTTTTGACGCTGGGAAATGCCTTTACGCACGGGGACTCACTGACAGGTCAGAATACCCACTAAAACTCAGCGGAGAACCTTCGACATCCTTGATTGGAGAACCAGAGGTACACATACGCAGTCTACTCTAGCACTCCGGATATAGCCGCCTTAATTCAATCAATCAATACGTACCCTGTTACCCCGCCGCTTACGTCGGAGCGGGGGAGCGACGACGGCATTTTGTCTCATCCTCTCTGGTGCCTCCTTCAGCGACATAACAGATTCGCAGAAGGAAGCAATTACCCCCCAACCCTCGTTAGCAAGCATTGCACAAACTATGCTCAGCAACGAGAGGTTCCCCCCAATTAGGGCCCCATGCGGGAAATTCTGCCAATGTGTGGTGCGCCGAATCTATGGAAGCAAGCCAACAGTATGGTGCAGGTATTTACCAAAACATCCGTTTCCAGTCAACACCTGCACCAGTCTGTAGGAAAGCGGTCCGTGCCTTCTGGATAGCCATTTCTCCAGGTGAGGACGGATCGGCTCCACAGTGGCTACCCCCGCTACTGGGGATCCAAGATCCTCCTTGACTGCCGAGGGGGGTCAACATAACCGACACTATTACTGTATTTGAGTCTTCCACATAGCTTTTATGAGATAACCAATCGCAATTATCTATATACCTTAAGTTATATATCAATTAGGATCTCGGGTTTCTCTAAGAGATAAATTTAAAGAAACCTTAATTCTCACAGTACCGTCGCAATATATATTGAATAATATCTTATATATCCGTGATAATATACATTTATTCAGTAAAAAAGTGAAATGCACAATTTTAATACAAGAAATAAAAACAAACTTGTAATTCCATATTTTAGAGTGAAGAAGGTTCAGAAATCATTTGTCGGGTTTTAGATTGGCGTCCACATATTTATAAGATATATGACATCCTTTTACTAAAGGCATATTATAATGCTGATGATAGAAATGTTGTTGATGGGGACGTCAGCTTGTACGAGATTAGTATGGCCCTTAAACAGATGAAGAACAGCAAGGCACCTGGTGATGACGGAATCACAGCGGAACTCCTGAAGGCGGGTGGAAAACCCATTCTAAAAGTCCTTCAGCGAATGTTCAATTCCGTCATCCTGGAAGGTACGGTGCCAAAGGCGTGGCATAGGAGCGTGGTAGTTCTGTTCTTCAAGAAAGGTGACAACACCTTATTGAAGAACTATAGACCTATTGCGCTGCTAAGTCATGTCTATAAGCTGTTCTCGAGGGTCATTACGAATCGTCTCGCTCGCAAGTTTGACGACTTCCAGCCCCCCGAACAAGCCGGATTCCGAAAAGGCTTTAGTACCATAGACCACATCTTTACGCTGCGGCAGATTATACAGAAGACCGAGGAGTATAATCGGCCACTTTGCTTGGCGTTCGTGGACTATGAGAAAGCCTTCGATTCGGTGGAAACATGGGCCGTGTTGAGATCTTTGCAGAGATGCCGAATTGACCACCGGTACATACACGTGTTGAAGTGTTTGTACGAAAACGCCACTATGTCAGTCCGTATACAGGACCAAAGCACAGAGTCTATCCAACTGCAGCGTGGAGTGCGACAGGGAGATGTTATCTCCCCGAAGCTCTTTACTGCGGCGTTGGAGGACCTGTTTAAGCTTATGGAGTGGAACGGACTGGGCATCAACATCAACGGCGAGTACATCACTCATCTACGGTTTGCCGACGACGTGGTCATTATGGCAGAGACTCTGGAAGATCTCAATGCAATGCTCGATGACCTCAGCAGAGCTTCTCGACAGGTGGGCCTAAAAATGAACATGGATAAGACGAAAGTTATGTCCAATATCCATGTTCCGCTCCACCCAGTCATCGTTGAGAACTCTACACTCGAAATTGTTGACGAGTATACATACCTGGGACACATAGTCCAGCTAGGTAGGTCCAATTTCGAGAAAGAGGTCAACCGCCGAATCCAACTCGGTTGGGCAGCGTTCGGGAAGTTCCGGAAGACTTTTTCGTCCAATATCCCTCAGTGCCTGAAGACCAAAGTCTTCGAACAGTGCGTGTTGCCAGTGATGACCTACGGTTCTGAGACGTGGTCGCTGACTATGGGCCTCATGCGGAAGCTCAGAGTCACTCAGCGTGCGATGGAGAGGGCTATGCTCGGAGTTTCTCTACGCGATCAAATCAGAAATGAGGAGATCCGTAGCAGAACCAAAGTCACCGACATAGCTCTACGAATCGCGAACCTGAAGTGGCAATGGGCGGGGCACATAGTCCGACGAACCGATGGACGTTGGGGTCGGAAAGTGCTGGAATGGCGACCCCGCACTGGACGACGCAGTGTAGGAAGACCCCCCACAAGGTGGACCGACGATATAAGGAGGATCGCCGGTAGCCGCTGGAGCCAGGCGGCACAAGATCGGGTCTTGTGGGCATCATTTCGTGAGACCTATGTCCAGCAGTGGACGTCCATCGGTTGAAGCGACGACGACGACGATAGAAATGTTTGGACTTGATCCCAGCGAAATATTACACATTGTAACATACAAAAGTATCTATAAAACAGTAACCGTAGAGTTTCTTGCCGGTTTCTTCTCAGCGGATTCAACTTTCCGAACCGGTGGTTACCAACGGAGAGACTACTGACGATTAAAAAGTGCTTTTTGAGTCAATCATGATGACCCTCCGCGGCAGTAAAAATGTTAAAGACCGTTTCAATACCTGTATAATACTTTTTGAATTATAAAAATAAGACATTCCTTTCAAAAGATTTAACGAATTGTCTAAGAAAATAAGTTTAACTTAATAGACTTCCCACTGCCACGGGATCGGTATCTACATGGATGAAACCACAGGGCATTGCTAGTATCTTATAAACACAGAGAAGATGCTCTTGTAGAAGTGGAAGGTATATTCTAGTGATTACCGTCCAGCATATACTCGTAATAGCTGAACCCGCAACAACATCTGCGTGAAATGTTTTTTTTGGTAGTATTTTCATTAATTTAGGCAAATCGTTTTACAAATAAGAACCCGCCTTGCCTTTTGTGAGTGGAATTTCCGAAGATTTGCTTTTGACAGATTCCATTACGTCTGACCAAGTTTTACGTACCATAAAAGATATAGTATGTAAATGTGAAATTTGAATTTTTCTAATTAACAAAAACAAAATCCGTTCTTAGCTGACCTCTCTTCGGCAAAAGGAATACTCGTATATTTACCTAATTTCAAGTCTTTACGCCATATGGTTTCAGAAAAATCATGATGAGTCAATAGATACCTGGATATCTCTTTTATATATATAGATAATTTAAAAAAGAATTAATAAAATTAATGAATTTAAATAGTGAGAAGGTAGCTTGTATTTGACTCCAGACACACACACACACACACACACACACACACACACACACACACACACACACACACACACACACACACACATTCATAGACAGACTCGCACCCATGCGCAATCTCTCTGGCGCTTATTTAGTCTAATAAATAAATGTAAAATCCGTAATTGGCCTTAATTTAATTAGATTATATGTTAGCTTTAAGAGGTCTGTGGATTTTGTAAAATAAATAAATAAATAAGAAAAGTGTACGCAAATAAAAGTTAAAACGCTCCATCAGAGACAAATGGATGGCTGGCAGCGTTGCCTTTTTGGACATCGATACTTATACGCTCTCTAAATCTAAGTTCCCAGGCTATGAATATAAAGATTCATAGACTAAGAACAGAGCATCACTGTCTGATGCCATACATGCCTGGCACAAGAATTTAAAATAAAAAAAAACAATTTCAATAAAATAAATAGCATGTAAAGTATAACAATAAATAACAGACAATACGGGGTTTCAAATGGTTATATATATATTAAACTAAAAGCTCGATATATTAATAAATAATAATATTTAATTAAATTTTAAGTCACTCGTATCTACTGTATAAATGACTCCGCCTCATCATGCTTCAATAGGAGCTCTCTCAGCTTCCTCTTAAATCCAAATTATTTTTAATATTCTCTATTGGAGGAGTAATGTTATTCCAACATTTTGTGGCAGAACTAGAAGAGTCCAATTCAACTTATTTATTAAGTACAAGGGCTTGTCTTATGCTATGACGCCAAAGAAATATTTCGTTAAAAAAAACTTTTAGCCTCAGGACCCCACAGTCCGAAGTGTCTCCACACCAAAACGCCACAAATATGTATTTTAAGGCAAGGCGCTCATGTAATTTGAATATACCATATTTATGGTAAACTTTGACAGCTTTTTCCAAGAAATTTAGAGAACATCGCCGAGGTCGAATGTTAGTTAGACGCACAAATAATGACAAAAACATTTAGCGCCGGCCGAGGCGTCCGTGTGTGCCGGGCACCGTTATGCCCCCTATAAAGGTAGCGCCTCCGCCGGCCGCCGCAGTGTACCGCGCCGACCGCCATGACACTGAACGCGTTCATACTCGCCCTGTGCGTGTGCGTATGCCACGCGCGCGCGGCCTCAATCCATCTCCCAGAGACAAAGCTCGACGACCTCGATAACGTCGATCTCGATAACGTCTCCAATCAACACGAAGAAAACATTCTACAAAAAAAAATAGAAAACATACCAGTCGAAGTCGTACAGGAACCCGTTTTGGACGAGAACTCAAATGATTACGTCCCCAGCGACGACAGCAACGTCATTGTGAAAAGAGTACAAGTGGACTTGAGGAATCCGGGTCCACCTCAAAGGCAAGAACACGAAACCCAAAACCCGGAACATTATGGCGAGAAAGACAAAACAGTCTACGCTATAAGACACAGCATCGAGATCGCGGAGAACGTTTTTAAATCAGGTATACAAGAAGTGGCTAACAATTTCAAAACATTTTTCTCGGCGAACGAAGATATCCCAGCGATTCAAGACAGCATAAAAAACTTGAAAGGAACTTTTAATGAACAGATAGAAAAGGTTAATAACACCATAAGATCGTACCTGACGACAGATTCTAAGCAGACATATGTCAAACCCAATTTAAATGTCGTAGAGTCTCGTCTCAAGTATCTAGAAAATAACTTCCAATTAGGAGTTAACACTCTATCTGAAGGTGTCGAAATATACTCAATTATAAAAGAGGAGGATGAGGCTGAGAAAGCGATAGCGCTAAAAGCCGATGTTAAAGCGGAGCCCACTCTTAACAGCGATTCATCTGGTACGCCTGAAAGTCCTTCCAAGCCATCTGAGGGAAGCCCTTCATCTCCCACGTCAGGGCTACCTACACTTCCGTGGAATCAGTACTTGGTAAATGTACAAACCTCTGTCACAAATGCATTTAATAATTTAACTTCTCTCTTTACAAATGGCTTCGGCGGAGGTAGTAATAACCAACAGAGTTCTCAGTCCCAAGGCAACCCAATTACTAATTTCTTCCAAGGCATAAACTTGCCTAATATATTCCAAGGGCAAACACAAGCTCCCCAACAGCCTGCCTTAGCAGATAAACCATCGTCCGATACACAAGTGGTACAAGAGGACCAGGCAGTTTCTTCGGCAACTTCACCTGCACCGGCACCCTGGGGTCCACAAGCAATAATTCAACAAGTCCAAACTTCATGGAATAATCTTATTAATCCCGGACAAAATCAACCACAACAACAACAAACACAGCCACAAAATCCAATTCCACAAGTCAACAGCAACCCTTTCCAAAATGCAATACAGAGCCTCGTTTCACTCATAAGACCGGGACAAAATAATCAACCACAGGCTCCTCAACCACCGGTAAATGCTAATCCGGCACCTGAAAGTGTTCCAGTAAATAATCCTGGTAATGTAGCTCCAGCTCCAGTGAGTGAACAGGCCGAGGCGGCACAACCTGCTCAAATAAATAATACACCAGTTCAACCCGCTCCCATTCAATCTGCTCCTGTTCAACCAGCTCCTGTTCAACCAGCTCCCGTTCAGCCAGCTTCCGTTCAACCCGCTCCACTGCAAGCGGGTCCTATTCAACAGCTCGTGCAAAATAACCCGCTTATTAAAGGGTTACAAAATGCTGTACAAAGAATACAGGGTACTCCAAATCCTGAGACGCCACGAGAAGAAATAATTCTTGAGGAGAACCAAGTTAAACAAAAAGACGCGGAACTCAAAGGGCATTACTATTACGGAGGGAACGGATCTAACAACGGTGTTACAAATCAAGGTCAGTCCTTTATAAATATCTTATAAGATTATAAGTTAGATCTGAATAATCCGCGTAGTTCCGGATGCTATTTTGTTTTTAGTAAAGGCTAGTAAAAGTCCTATCAAAATCAGTCCAACCATTTTTTAACTTTGCCAAATCGAAGAGACAGATTCTCCAATTTTATTATTTGTATGCATTGTTCAAATTTAAATAATTTAAACCAGATTGTAATCTGCCAATGATAATGCCACCCACCATTGTATGAAAGTTATATCAAAATCTGTTCAGCCGTTTTGGAGCTAAACAGAAAACACGAAATATTATAACTCCTTTATGTAAAAGGCATTTTTCTTTTATTATAATAATTTAGTACTTCAGAAAAGCAAATACCATTTATATGAGAAAGTCTTTATTTAAACAAGACTCAGTTTCCAGAAGAAATTGTATTCTATCGTTTCTAAAAATAAGGAGATAATAGACAATTCCATGTCTTATATGTAATTATCATTTCTTTTCATTGAAATTTAATGTATTTAAGGTCGCAATTAGACTTTGTTTTTGAAGTGAAACTTCTTTAGACGCATGAGGGTTAAGGATGTAACGCGTGATTAACGCCACGAAGATGTGCAGCGTTTTCTATGATAATTCGTTTGAAGGTTATGTTGTTTTAATATTATATTTTATGTGGCATTCTAATTTGCCACTCGTCATGTAATCATTTAATATACTATATCTCATAAAATTTCTTTTCTAAATTGGAAACTCAATCAGTCATTTGAGATTTCAATAAATTATTTTAAAGTCTCGGAAATCTGGAGTTTTAGATTTGTATAAATATAAACAAGACTTAAAAAATAGTTCGCCAAAGAAGTTTCACTTTTGACGTATGTACTTTGTACGCACGCATTTTTAATTTTTTTTTATACATAAAACTAATAAACACAATCGTATATGTCAAGGTAGCTTTTAAAATAAAATTATATTTTTTATCTAAACTATCTAATTTAAATACACTGGCATTATTTTATTTTTTGCTAAATTGAACGGTCTATAATTATAGATTCTTGAAATGTATGAATCTTAGTTTGAGGAGTAAAATGTTTTTGACGATCTCCTTGACGTAATGGTGCGGGTTTTCGATTCGCTAGTACAAGTGCTGGGATCGATTCCCAAGAGAGTTTAGGAAATTTCATTTTCTAAACTCAGCGTTCGAGAAACTATGTCAGACATTTTCATCCGATATCCCTCAAAGCCTGAAGACCAAAGTCTTCGAACAGTGCGTGTTGCTAGTGATGACCTACGGTTCTGAGACGTGGTCGCTGGCTATGGGCTTCATACGGAAGCTCAGAGTCACTCAGCGTGCGATGGAGAGGGCTATGCTCGGAGTTTCTCTACGCGTTCGAATCAGAAATGAAGAGATCCGTATTAGAACCAACGTCACCGGACGTTGGGGGCCGAAGGTGCTGGAGTGGCGACCCCGCACTGGACGGCGCAGTGTAGGCAGATCCCCAACAACGTGGACCGATGACGTAAAGAGAGTCGCCGGTAGCCGCTGGAGCCAGGCGGCGCTAGATCGGGCCTTGTGGAGGTCATTACGTGAGACCTACGTCCAGCAGTGGATGTCCATCGGTTGATCCCTTCAACAACGAATTTATCTGGCTTTGGAATGCTGGAAGGCTTCGACCGTGGCTAGTTACCACTCTACTAGTGAAGACGTGCGCTAAGCAAATAATTGCGTTCCGATACGATGCTGTGTAGAAACCAGTTAAACTAAAATTAATTACCAATTAAATTGAGGATAACTACAACCCTTTCTTTATCAAATTCCCAGCAAACGTTCTAAATATTACAGAAAAAAAACACTAATTTAAAAATCGTACAATAACTTAAAAGATTACATAGACGTTAAAGAAGATAAACTTAATATATTATAATGATGATGAGAAAAAAACTACACCCAACTAAGTTTGTTGTGGGCTATTCTCAGAACAGGGCGCGAAAAATCCCTCGTAACTTTAGGTTGTAAGTCATTCTTTAATATCAGTATCAGTCGTGCAATGGATATATTATATGTAGAAAAAACTATATTTGACGATTCAAAAACCCTGTAAAAGTCTAGTGGTTAGCATATTCGACTACAGACATGATGTTCTGGGTTCGAGTCTCGGGTCGGNGCACTTGTGTACTATGCCTACCAATCCGCAGTGGAGCAACGTGGTGGGTCTATGCTCTACAAACCCTCGCTCCTCGGAGTGAGGAGGCCTGTGCCCAGCAGTGGGACGTTAATGGGCTGCTACTTACTACTATAACAATTACGTTACAATAAGCATTACTTAAATAAGTCCTTGAATTACATAATATTAACTATCCAAGCTGACAGTAACTCTTTTACTGCTATTTGCCCTTAAATATTTGAATAAACGCTTTCACAGAGCATACATTTTGCTCTAGATACATAATAAGAAATATCACAAGATTCATTTCATACTCAAAAACATTATTGTTTATTTTAGGATTCAAATAGATAACGCAGATTTTTGTGTACAAATAGATAAGCTTTCTTTTGATCACTTTATTAATATATTTCTCTGTCTATATACAGTATAAATAAAAGGTATGATTATTTAAGAATGTTTTAACCACATTTCTCTATGATAGTGACAGCATGGGGGACATTTGTAAACGGTTTGATAACTGCTATCGGTACTTTAATAAACAGTACCACGACAACCGTATCAACTGCTGTCAATAGTGCTATTAATACACTTGGCACGAATATTGAGGTATTATGAATAAAATTGAAATTCATTTATGTGTTTTGGCTTAACACTATCGTAAATAATTATTGTAGCTACGCGAAACTGACCTAACTGGATAAAAACATGGCATAAAGGTATGGCAAAAGAAGTACAAATGTAATTGAGTGACAAAGTAAGAAATAGTGTGATAATTGAACGTTGTGGTACAAAAGAAGATGTAGTGACTAAAATTGAGAAAGGTATGCTTAGATGGTTTGGGCATGTAGAGTGAATGAATGAAAGGAGACTGACTAAAAAGATTATAAGTCAAGAGTGAATGGGAAAGTTGGAAGAGAAAGACCAAGGTGAACGTTCTGGACCAAATCCAGGGCATTTTAAATAAGGGCCAGGTCAAGAGAACTCTAAACCGAAGAACTTGTATGAAAGGTTTATTGAGAATGAAAGAAACGCAGGAGATATGCAAGGATCGTGGCAAGTGGAAGGACGTGGTCTCTGCCTACCCCTATAAGAATGATGCGTGATGCTATGTATGTTGTATATGTAAATAACACATTTTATCGGAAAACAAGTTTATAACGACGTTAACAATGCATTTCATATTTTTGAACGCTGTAGAATCCATCGAAGTTTATAATTCAAGTCACGGTTTTGTTTATTACTATGACATTAAATAAATATGATCTAATTTTTAGATATTTAAGGAAACATGTCGTTTGTATAGGAAACATATGTTTGTGTTAACAACACGTAATCAGATGGTTTAAACAAAGTCATAATTTTCATTAACGAATTATAGTTTTCTTTTATTATTACGTCTATGTAACAGCGTCTACCAGCTGAAATCTAAACTAAATAATATAATTTCCTACATTTTCTTTTACCTGGAGTCATACGCAAAACCATGAATGGTTTCTTACAAAAACTAACTTAAATGAAATGTTAAAGTTTATGTAACGATGCTTTCTGTCCATGTTTGTTACTAACAAACACGTCTCAATAATAAACAAAACATTCACTGACAATATTATTTTTCTGTTTCCAGGGGATAATAACGACAGCGTCCGGTTAGAAGATAACGTGGAGGTTGACAAGGCTCAAATTATTCCAATCGCAAAAGCGGTTGTGGAGGAAGAAATCAAAGCGGAAGAACTGAAAACCCCTGAGATTTCTGACAAGACTGAATGAGTCATAGTGTGATACAATAGTTGTAATAATTTATTTATCTTAAGGATCTAACGTTAATGTAAAAAAAGAAAATTGTTTCGTGGGTAGTAATAAAAATATTAATGAAACAGATTCTGGGTTTTTAATTTAATATATGTATGTATATATTCTTTAAACTCATGACAGCCTAGTTGTTGCCCTGGGCCTGTAGTCAAGACGATTACGATTCTAAGTACGACAACGCCAGTAGAACTTTAAAAATGTATGGCAATGATGTATCATATCAATACGTTACGTGATCACATGAACAATTCGTAGCGTTCTAGTCGTACGACGTACCATTATTGTACTTAGAATGTCATTTTGACTAGGGGAAAATGAAAGTTAGAAACTTAAGAATGAAGTCTCTATGAAAATGAAACTGACGTTCTTGATTGTTCTTTCCAACCCCTCACTACGCCTTTCCGTGAAGGAAGACATCGTGAGTTAACCTACATATGTATTCCGAAAGTAATTCTAGAATTTGAAATAATAATCTAAAATATATTTAACACGCTTCATTATTACTCAACCCCGCCTTAATTTGACGTCTTCTATGAGCCAATGTTTTAACAGACAGATAGGCAGACTTGCAGAAAGACGCAGCGGAGATTTCTTTTAATAATAGGTAAGCATATATTGCTCATTGGTGCCTCAACTCAACTACTTCGTTGGTAAAGTGGTTAGCATGTGTTAGCAGACATTAGGTCCTGGGTTCGAGTCCCGGGTCGGGCCTATGAGAATGAAGGAATAGAGAGTACATTTGTAGTGTGTGTGTGTGTGTGTGTGTGTAAGATATATTATATATAAGACAACCTTTTTGCCCAGAGCACAAGCTCTTTAAAACACCAGAGACACATAAAAAATTATGAGGACTTAAGAAAACAGGCTCAAATCAGAAAAGTTTTAACGAATTAACTATCATTGTTACTATTAATAAAAAAATACGACAAATATTATGTATACGCTAGGTCTGATGAAAGAATTTTGTTCACTAATAAAAAAAATGGTGTTGAATATTGATTTTACCAAATGTAATAATCCTATTTAATATTTTATGTTGTATTACAAAATGCAATTAAAAGCTCAAAGAAATTATTCAATCCATAGAAATATAAATATAGAAGATTATATCTATGGTTCAAAAAATTTGCTGTTATATATCAAATGTCATAAGCAGTATATAGGTATTATCTATGGTCATATGTTATGACTTATGACACTCGCACTCGGACTCAGTCCCAATTGTCAATTCAATGTGTACCGAAATTCAAATCTTTTGTCATGTATTCTTATTTTAGGTTAGAAATCATGATTGTACTGCCAGAAAATAAATGAAAACGTAATCAAAAATACAACATCAACACACATGCATGTTTCTAATAGCAATTAGCTTATGTCTTATCTATTTTGATTTTAATAGTTACTGTGCGATATAGGTATATTGTTTAGAAATTACAGCGATGAATTCGAATACTCTCAGGATCAGAGGTACTGAAAACAGAAATTCTAAAGGCTGTATAACTTTTGGCACAGTATTTTTCACAAGCAACCGTCAGTGTAAGTAATTATTTCATTCACAATTTTATTATATAAATTAATTAGGGATAATTCTATCTGTGAGTGGGGACGAAGGCACTGTATCTCATATCTTTTTTCCCATCCACAATTGCAGTATTCCCAGTTAATATTGAAAGTTTGTTAACACTTGTATTTAGTCTTTTCTGAGTTAATAAGATTAAGTTATAATATAGTTTCTCTGTACATGTCATAAATTTATATGTAGAGTCCTTCCTTTTTTTAATTTTTTGTTATAGAAATAACATATAAAGTTTTGTATTGTTGTTGAAATTTAATGAACTAATAATAATTCAGACTCTTTTTTGAAAGGAAGGAAGGAAGTTGTAAGAATTTATTGTGTTATTGGATTTTTACTTATCAAATACAATATGTGTTTCTCCCCATCTATGTGACATTGGTGAAATATCTGGGCGTGATTCAGACTCATAAAAGCCATAAACTAAAATACAACAATTTTATTGCTCTCTATACTATATTTCATACCGCTTCTTCCCCATGTGGTTAACAACTATGTGGATAGCCCAAGTTATTTATTTCAACATTTGCTAGTGAAAGTTTCATCAAAATTAGCCCAGTGTTACCTTTTTTTTTAAAGTAGCCCCAGTTACTCCTTTTAACATCAGCTATCTGTAGTTGAAGTTCCATTGAAATCTGTCTGGCCTTTTAAAAGATTCACTTGAATAAAGATAGGCAATTTTTTTTTTGTTTTTATATCATTACCATGCATACTTTCAAATGCATTTAGTGAAAAGCTGTTAATTTAAAAGACTTGAATTTCATTTGTTTGTTTAGATGATAATAATGAACTCTACAACAAATTTATACAAGGAGATGCAGAAGGGCAGCTCAATGTTGTAAAACAAACTCTCAACAATATAAAAGATGATTTTAATGAAGATACAGTTTATTTTCTTGTTGAAGTTTACTACAATGCAGCTGTTAAACATCCAGCCAAATGTATGATTACAAGGTAAACTATTAAAAGTAAGCTTAGCGTAAATATTATAGATGTTGCTCATGTCGTAAATTACTTTCATAATGGAAAACTAATTGAGAAATTGTAGTGTAATTTGAAGAATTACTTAGATAATAAAGCTTGGCAGGGAATAAATTGCTTTAATCTAAGTTTTTTTGTATTGCTGACAGATTAGCGCTTGACTGTGACCTCACCTGATGGTAAGTGATGATACAGTCTCAGATGGAAGCACTATTCTGTTAAAAGGTGATATACCCCTTAATGTTTTTACACAGCATCATACCAAAACACAAATCTCTTTGTTTGTCTGTACGTCTTTGCTAGTAGGGTAGTAACTAGCCTCCCAGACACAGACAAATTATAAAATACAATTTCCTAAATTCGCCCTACCAGGGATCGAATTCAGGACCTCCACTTGCAAAGTGAATACTTGGACCACTGCGCCAACGAGGCTGTCAAATAAAGTAAGTAAATTAAATTAAAATTATATTGTTATAATGATGATGAAAGAAAGAATGAGATTTGTGGATTCTTCTCAGTACATGATGCAAAGGAACCCTAGTAAGTGTAAATTCTGAGTCATGCTCAAATATTATTATCAGTTGTACATTGGAAATAATATGTGGAACCAATATTTTGTGATTAAAAAAACCTGTCAATGCTTACTCTAATAAAGAAACTTTGAATTCTGATAACTAGCTATTCTCTGTGGTGTTACTGTGGGTGTGTTCTAGTTTTCAAAAAATGAGGAAATCCATATTCACCTGGTTGAATCAGGTGAATAATTTTGGGATCCGATCAATTAGTGATAAATTTTTTGCCTATATACAACAATTCTGTAGAGATGTGGGGAATTCAGTTGTTTGTGATTGTCTACTTTGCAACAGGAGTAACAGAGATTTCCATCGCCTCTTATTTCTTTCATACAGCAGGTTGCAAGCGGGAGTAAAGGGAAAAGGTGCTCAATAGAGCAGCCAATCTTCTATAGGCATCTCTTTTCGTCCAATATCCCTCAGTGCCTGAAGACAAAGCTCTTCGAACAGTGCGTGTTGCCAGTGATGACCTACGGCTCCGAAACGTGGTCGCTGACTATGGGCCTTATACGAAAGTTCAGAGTCACTCAGCGTGCGATGGAAAGGGCTATGCTTGGAGTTTCTCTACGTGATCAAATCAGAAATGAGGAGATCCGTAGCAGAACTAAAGTCACCGACATAGCCTTACGAATCGCGAACCTGAAGTGGCAATGGGCGGGCCACATAGTCCGACGGACCGATGGACGTTGGGGCCCGAAGGTGCTGGAGTGGCGACCCCGCACCGGGCGGCGCAGTGTAGGTAGACCCCCCACAAGGTGGACCGATGACATAAAGAGGGTTGCCGGTAGCCGCTGGAGCCAGGCGGCGCAAGGTCGGGCCTTGTGGGTATCATTTCGTGAGACCTATGTCCAGCAGTGGACGTCCATCGGTTGAAGCGACGACGACGACGAGAGCAGCCAAGGCCAATATACATTTTGCAAAAGTTTCACTTGCATCATGGTTTCATAATACCACACTATTTATTTTTTAAATTGTTCTTTGTATTCCAGATTTGTAACCAAAAACAATTTCATTCAGAAACTGTTTTTTAATTTTCTTGTTGAAGAAATTACTCTAACAATGAGAAGGCCATGTGTTGATTGTAGCAAATATGCATATTCTGTCCGCAAAATCGGAAATTGCATAGAAAACTTCCCAACAGGAAGTGAAGCCATCAAGAGTTTGGAAGTTGAACTTTTTGAATACTTTAAAAACTGTTTATCATCCTGTATTACAACATTGAGGTAAGTTGATACAATACATTTCAACTTCTTCTATTAATGGCTTTCAGGTGAGACATTAAAGCATACTTTCCCAGTTTTGAAGTCATGAAGCAGGTTCTACAATTTACACATTTTGATTATCTACGAATAGTTGATTGAATATCTTATTAATTATCACAACATCAAAACAAAACAAAACAATTAGATATAGGTTTAATGACAACATAAATATAAAAATGATGCTAACATTATAGAGATATTATACAAGTTAATACTGTTATATATAACGAATTTACAGATACATTTACAAAATGGGCTATATACATTCAATTCTGATGTATCAACAGCCCTACGTTTAAAGAGTTAAGTACAAAGTCTTTGTTTTGATAAACAATATTTTCAAAAATAAATTACATGGTCCATTAAAATTATCAAAATTTTATACTAAAGGTTGAGAACACAGGTTGGTTCCAGAAGGACCATAATAAATAAGAAGAGGATATAGTGCAGTCCACATTTCATCTAATAAACACATGTTTTTTGAATTCTTAGCTGCAGCTAGTTAATTATGTACATTGATAGTGTTCTTTGTAAAAATTAATCTTTATTTGCTGATAATCTGCTCTTCTATATAAGTAAAAACCCTTAAGAGGTATATTGCCTCTTATCATAGTAGTTCATCTCCACCTTACTACTGATTAGTAGTAAATGCTTAAAAATTTGCAGTGACAATAATTTGAACGAGGGAATGTTACCGACAGTAAAAAGTGACATGTACACCGATGTACATTCAGTGTTACGGCTCATACTGTACTTGGTGCAAAGAGTGAATGATAATACTTCCAAATTCATCCCTATGTTTAACGACATAAGGTCTAGTTTAAAATGGCTGTCCTTCAACACTGAAACTCCTATGGACACTAAATCTGTTTGTGGAATATTGTTTGTACACTTGCATATAGTGGAAAATGGTCCAGACTCGTGGCTCAATGTGAGTAGTGTACAGGATATTGTTTTTCTTTTATTTAGATCAGTCCCAGAATACCACTTAACACTGGCCAATGTGTAAATCAATTGGTGTCAACACAACATTGCATTGAAACAATTATTTTGCTTGGCTACTGGTGGTAGAGTGATTATTATTCACAGCCTAAGCCTCCTACCAGTCTATACTCATATGAATTAAAAAATGCTATTTCCAAAATTTTCCTCTATATGTATGAACTATTACAAATTAAAAGACTGAATTAAAATCCAATGTTTCATTACAGATACTAAATTCAGATAGAAATAGTTGTTGTAATCTTCAGGATTTGTTAGAAGATGAGTTCTCAAAATTGAGTCTGTACTCAGCAGTGGCCACAGTGGTGCCCATGTCCAAACTGCACATAGCCTTTTTAGATGGTGTGTCAGCTGTGGTTGTACTCACTAATAATATACTAGATATTGGAGAAAGGTAAGTGTATAATGGTCTAGTGTTATATATCATCAGTGCCTAGTGGCATAAGCCATGACAGTCTAGAGTTGTATTTCATAATTGCCTAGTGGCATAAACCATGACAGTTTAGTGTTATATTTCATTATTTCTCAGTGGCATTAGCCTTAATGGGCTAATGTTATATGCCAGTATAGCCTATTGGCATAAGTCATGGTAGTGTACTGTTATTTGTCATTATTGCCTAGTGGCATAAGCCATGACAGTCTAATGTTAGTTGTCATTATTGCTTAGTGGCATAAGACATGACAGTCTAATGTTATATTCCATCATTGCCTAGTGGCATAAACAATGGCGGTCTAGTGTTGCATTTTATTGCCCAGTGGCATAAACCATGATGATCGTGAATTATTTGTTATTATTGCCTAGTGGTATATGCAATGACAGTCATATTGTATAAGCTGTAATAACCTAAAGCTATATGCATTGATGATTTAGTGGAATATGGTACAATGGCCTTGTAGTATATGACATGACAGTTTTATTATATAAATAAGCTATGATAGTGTAAAGACATATGCCTTAATGACATAATGATATAAACTATTTATGACCTTGTGGTTTCAATTGACATAATCTAACAGTATAAGCCACTTACATACAGTAACTATCTAATGGTATAAGATATGATAGCCTATGACTATTGGTATAAGCTAATTCTGGCCTTGTGGTATAAGTTATAATCACCTAGCGGTAACACACGATGATAATATATTATATGACATTATGGCCTAGTGGCATACGCCATGATGGCCTACTGGTATAACATATAATACCTAGAGTTATTTTTTCTAAAATATGCGAGATCTAAAATACAAATTAAATACATGGGATACTGTTTTACCAAAATATTACGCCAACGATATTTTTCTTTGGACTGAATTTTAAAGCTGACGAAGTCGTTGGCAATGGCTAGGTTACCTATTGATTTACAATATGGCAACATGAGTATGTAAAGGTAAAGATTACCGAGGCTTTCAAAAACAATGTCGTTTACAGAAGTTTGTCAGAGGTGACTCTCACCTTGGCCGTAGCCCGTACACTGCTGCAGGTGTGCAAAGGGCTGTCTCATACAGGTGACACAGGTCTGCAGCTGCTGGAACCACTGGGGCTGTTCGTGTGGTCCCACCTGGACCACCACACGGACAGCGTGCAGCACCTCACTGCGCAGGCCCTCAACTACATCATTAAATACTGCGCAAAACTACAAGCAGGTGGTAAGAAAGCAAAATAAACTTTATTCAAATATGCTCAATAGTCTTTTTTGAAAAGTTAGGCGTTAAATATGTGTATATTTCGTTTTTAAGCAACATTTTAATAAAAATTAAGTCTAAATCTGGACTGGTGGGAGACTTCGGCCGTGGCTAGTTAGCCTGCCAGCAAAGATGCGCAACAGTGATATTTCATATACTCGTAATTACTAAATTTCTTCAGGGTAGGATCAAATTTTTGATGGTAGATCTTTAGCAACGATTAGACTTTTAATGCTAGATCTCTATGTATACTGTACAGTCTCTTTCATTGTATACACTGTACACTGTCATTATGTCTATGTACTCTTTATACCCCCTCTATCTCAATATACACTGTATATTCTCCCTTTACTTAAATATTCTGTACACTCTCTATTTCTATGAACACTGTACGCTCTTCCTATATCTTTGTACATTGTACATTCTCTCTATCTCTATGTTCACTGTACGCTCTCCCGAAATCTATGTACACTACACTCTCTATTTCTATGAACACTGTACGCTCTTCCTATATCTATGTACATTGTACATTCTCTCTATCTCTATGTTCACTGTACACTCTCCCTATATCTATGTACACTCTCTATTTCTACGTTCACTGTACGCTCTCCCTATCTCTATATACACTGTACACTCCCCCTATATTTATGTACACTGTACACTCTCTTCTTCTTTGTGTATACTAATGTATTTTAACTATTAATCGCTGTACATGACCAAGATTTAATTTCATCCATTACAGATGTGGTAAAGTCAATACATTTATATTATTTAATTTCTCTTTATATTGTAGGCAAAGAAGAAGCCATGGAAAAGCTTTTCACAACCTTAGCTTCGTTGGACAGGAGTAGAAAGAGCTTCTACCTCAGCCTCACAAGTTTGAGCAATGAGCTGGGTGCTGAACGGGTATTGACGCAATGGCCCAATATCGTACCAGAACTCTTATCAGCACTGAGCATTCAAGCAGTTCAAGCCAGTGTAAGTTCTTATTATTTACAGGTAGAAACTTGACTGTGCTCTCAATTTCTTTGATAGAAAATATAGAATCGGTATGTTATTTGTGTATTACTTGATTGTTAGTTGTAATGTTGTCTCCAGGCTACCACTGCCCTGGAGAGCCTGATGAGGCAGCAGGCTTTACATAGCAGTGCTGCACTCCAAAAGCGCTGGGTTCGGCCTGTGCTCAAGCACGTAGCCAGCACAGAGTTGCAGTCTGCTGAGCTCAGTATCCTGGATAACCTGCTGTCACTTGCTGCGCGTTTGGACAGTGGAGTCATGGAGTACATGTATGTCGTAATACCTTATATCAGAATTTATTCAATTCTCATACTTCTCAAATTTTCAATTCAAAATAGAATACATTTTCACTCTACAGTATGTTAAATTAAAATGCGTACTATTAGTTTGATAAATCATAGTACGGACTTTTTGCTGGATAAGTTATAGTAAGAATTTTTATTTGGATAAACTATAGTGGAGATTTTTGGTTAAATAAGTTATAATGCGGACTTTTTGTTAGATAAATTGTAGTGCGGACTTTTTGTTAGATAAATTGTAGTGCGGGATTTTTGTTACATAAATTGTAGTGCGGACTTTTTGTTAGATAAATTGTAGTGCGGAATTTTTGTTAGATAAATTGTAGTGCGGACTTTTTGTTAGATAAATTGTAGTGCGGACTTTTTCTTAGATAAATTGTAGCACGGACTTTTTGTTAGATAAATTGTAATGCAAACTTTTTGTTACATAAATTGTAGTGCGGACTTTTTGTTACATAAATTGTAGTGCGGACTTTTTGTTAGATAAATTGTAGTGCTGACTTTTTGTTAGATAAATTGTAGTGCGGACTTTTTGTTAGATAAATTAAAGTGCGGAATTTTTGTTAGATAAAGTGTAGTGCGGATTTTTAATTAGATAAATTGAAGTGCGAACTTTTTGTTGGATAAATTATAATGCGGACTTTTATTAGATAAATTATAGTACGTACTTTTTGTTGGATAAATTAGTGTCGACTTTTTTTGGATAATTTATAGTCAGGTATTTCTATTATAATGCGGACGTATAATTTTATACTATTTATTTAATAAATTAAATACTATATTTAATAAATGACACTAGCTTTAACGAAAAGTATACTATAGGGTTATCCCCAGTGTTTGCTTTCAGCGTGTCATACGTATCTGAGGTGTGTGCCTGCGACACCAGTGCGGTGTACGCCGAAGTGAAATGCGTACTAATTCTGTTGAGGGTAGTACGTTCAGCCGGCGCGCTGCAGCAGCTGTCCGTCACGCCGCAACACTCGCCCACCATACCGCAAAGTGGAACCCATTGGAAAGACATCATCAGCTACGACGTGCTGAAAATGGCTGCTGTGGACTCAGCACAGGAGGTAAACAAAATTAGTTCATTTAGTAACATATTATTTACTAAATTTTCTCTCTACTATTTTGGTTTCTTTAAAGGCTTGAATGGATCTTTTGTATTTCCAGAACCGAATCTTGGCCATGTCTCTGATAGCGGAATCTCCTAAATCCACGGAGATCTTCGCTATTGGCGAGCTGGAGTTCGTGCTGTGGTTTACGAGACACAACGTCAACGCACAGACACCACATTTCCGCCAACTCCTGCTTTCTACTATGAAAAAAGTAGCTCTTTGTTTATTTCTTACGGTTTCGCCCGTGACTATAATTTCACTTGTATGTTCATTTCATTATACAGTCTTGGATGATTACCCCATAACGGAGTAGTTAGGATTTAACAGCGTTACCACATAATGGAATTATTGGGTATTATGATGTTGCTACTTTCGGGAGTAATTGGAACTTATTGGGGTTAACACATAAGGGAATAATTAGGTATTATCGATGTTACTACTTTAGGGAGTAATTGGAACTTATCGGGGTTAACACATAAGGGAATAATTGGGTATTATCGATTTTACTACTTTAGGGAGTAATTGGAACTTATCGGGGTTATCACATAAGGGAATAATTGGGTATTATCGATGTTACTACATTAGGGAGTAATTGGAACTTATGGGGGTTAACACATAAGGGAATAATTGGGTATTATCGATGTTACTACTTTCGGGAGGAATTGGAACTTATCGAGGTTAACACATAAGGGAATAATTGGGTATTATCGATGTTACTACTTTAGGGAGTAATTGGAACTGTACTATTACAGTTCATCAAACGTTTGGAAAACAGTTACAAAGTACTAACAAGGCAAAATAACCATAATGGAGAGTACTACTTGGATTTTGTGAGAAATCTTCGAGCCCTTTGCTTCGAAAATTTGATAAAAGGAGGCAATTTCAGCAGAAGACATGTGGCACTGCGAATATTACTTTGGCTTGAGAACATAACACTTGACGATTTTAACTGGTAAGAAGTTCAATTATTTTAATGTGAGAAGACTATAAAATAATTTGTAGAGGTTATAGATCCTACAGATACTACAGATTACTTCTACAGTTCTACAGTATCTATTTTTTAAATAATAAAGCATTTAGTCTTTCTTTTATAACGCTATGAAAAAAATTGCTGGAACCCATATCAAATTATAACATCAATTATCTGCCAGTGAAACCCACGTTAAAATAACTCCAGCTGTGTCTGAGATTTCAGGGAATATCCAAAAAAAAAAATTATTTTTCATGTAAGTACCATAGCTATACGTAACTATAATAACCTTTTCAGTAATTGGACACAAGTGGAGGTGGAAATACTGCTGTACCATCTCGAGGACAGTTACGAGGTCAACAAAACGTTAGCCCTCGAACTGCTCATCAGGTGTCCAGTACAAATATTAATGGTAGGTATCATAGTTCAAAATAACACATGGACAGTTACGAAATCAAAGTTGTAGGTACCGCTTCCCATAATGGCACAAATAGGAACATATACCTTAATAAGAACATGATTTAAGGTATTGACACAAATAATAAAATATTTGTTAAAGTAATGACACAAATATGAAAACATATCTTAATGTAATGACATAAACAGGAACATATACCTTGATGCAATTACACAAATGGGACAATATGCGTGGTGGGAATCAGAAACTGGAACATATGCCTCGAGTCAATGATACAAGTGGAAAAATATGCTTTGAAGTAATGGCACAAACAGGAACATATACCTTGATGCAATTACACAAATGGAACAATATGGGTGGAGGGAATGAGGAACTGGAACATATGCCTCGAGGCAATGATACAAATGGAAAAATATGCTTCGAAGTAATGGCACAAACAGGAACATATACCTCGAGGCAATGATACAAATGGGAAAACATGCTTTGAAGTAATGGCACAAACAGGAACATATACCTTGATGGAATTACACAAATGTGACAATATGCGTGGAGGGAATCAGGAACTGGAACATATGCCTCGAGCCAATGATACAAATGGGAAAATATGCTTTGAAGTAATGGCATAAACAGGAACATATACCTTGATGCAATTACACAAATGGGACAATATGCGTGGAGGGAATCAGGAACTGGAACATATGCCTCGAGCCAATGATACAAATGGGAAAACATGCTTTGAAGTAATGGCACAAACAGGAACATATACCTTGATGCAACTACACAAATGGGACAATATGCGTGGAGGGAATCAGGAACTGAAATATATGATATGATATAGTTGGGAAAATTTGCTTTAAGGCAATGCCACAATTTGGAACATTAACCTTAAAGGACACAAATGGGAAAATTTGGTTTGAGGTAATGACACAAATAAAAACATATACCTTGATATAATGGCACATATAGGAAAATATAAATTGAGGCAATAGAATAAATAGGAAAATATATATTGAGGTAATAACACAAATAGGAAAATATGTGTTGAGATAACACATATAGAAACGTACTTTGAGCCAATGACACAAATGGAAAAATATTCCTTAATGTAACAACACAAAAAGGAATATATTGTTTTAGTTAATGACACGAATGGGAAAATGTTCCACAAACAAATAGAAACTAAATGTATACTTGAAGTAATAATATATATGTATAGCACCTAGAGTTTGAGGAAATTTTGTCTTTTCATTAGGGTACTATGCAGACGATACCACCGGGAACAGCTAGTATCTCTATAAAAGCAACCATTTCTGTATTTTCCTAGGAATTATCACCTTAATTCGTTATTCCAGGATAGGAAACACGGCATCAGTCTGGAATTGCAGGATATTATATCGGAGGCGTCTTCGGTCAAGCCTACGGACTGCGTGACGGCCGTCTACAAGCTGAAACTACTTTCAAATAAACTGCCTGGAAATATTCTACGAGGTAACGACAGGTCAGTACATTGAAGGTATACCATTTAGAAAATTAGTTTAATATAATGCTAAATGATAACGTAAGTAATTGAATTGTAAGTTGTCTACTGCTGCTGTTTCTGATCTATTGGAGGCATTGGCTAATGAAATGACAACCGAACACTTAGGCCGAGTGTGCTTCTCTATCGCACGTTCCACACTCTCACTTGCTCACTCGAATCAGACCAAACGCGTAATAACACCTGCTGAAATAAATATTAATGTGTAAGTGCTACGAAAACAAGAAATTGCTTGCAGCAATAGGACCGCCTTTGCACGCTCATATCATAGTTATGTCTCTTAGTTTGTATGTCTGTTTTTACCATGAGGGCAATAAAGTTTTCTCTCTCTCTAAAACTACAAGTTTTAATAGCTATATGTTAAAAGAAAATTGCATGCGTGCAAAATACACATGTCAGAAGTGAAACTTCTTTGGCACACTAATTTTTTTCTTGTTTATATTTATACAAATGTAAAACTTTAGATTACCGACACTTAGAGGGAGGGTTAAAAAGTTGTGTCGAAAATTAATACAAATAATTTATTGAAATTTCAAATGACGAATTATAAATAAAATGCCGCGTATTTGAAGTTATACTTCTTTTAACACGTTAGGGAAAAATAATGGGAATAAATTTTAATGATGCGCGCGCACACCGTCACAAAATACCGACAACCTGAAGTCAACATTTTAGTTTTTTAAATATTATTAATATATGATACCGTAATTATTTTATTATATTACTCGTTAGATCACTGGACTGCCTCATTGGTCTAGTGGTTAGCACGTGCGACTACAGACATGAGGTCTTGGGTTCGAGTCCCAGGTCGGCCAAATTCAAAAATAAATATTGAGTTTTCTATTAAGGTTTTCTCAATATTTGCCCAAAGTTGGGAAAAATTTGGCGGTATGATCCACCCCTTGCCTCGGAGAGCACGTTAAACCGTCGTTCCTGCGCCTGATCTCTCTTCGGTCGTGTCGGCTTGCCGTCAAGTCGGACTATAGAGAGGAGAAAGGAATAGAGAGTGCACTTGTGTACTATACCTGCCAATTCGCAGTGGAGCAGCGTGGTAGGTCTATGCTCTAAAAACCCTCTCTCATGCGAGTGAGGAGGCCTGTGCCCAGCAGTGGGACGTTAATAGTCTGCTACTTACCTTTTTTTTATATTTTTGGTTTTCAGTTCGGATCCATGTAAAGTGAAGTTCGCGTTATTGCAAACGTTGCTACAAGAAGTGGAGAAGCAGTTGTCTGTATGTGAACGAAGCATCGTGCTGGGTGCAAGGCACTCGCCCATGTACGGCCTCTTGCATTGCATAGGATGCACCCTGGAGCCCCTCGAGCCTTTGTGAGTATGAAACGGCATACTTATACCCATCCTAATTCTTTACAAGCCCCAGCTTCTTTTAAATGTAACAATAATAAATGCCTTTCTATTTATTTATTATCAAAAATCTACAGATTAACATGTAAAATAAATAAATAAATAAATAAAAAGCTTTTTTATTTTTTGCACAATTATAAGAGCAATTTAAAAAATGATTTAGAAAAGTTAAAACTAATTGTCATTGTTGAATGTTGAATGTTGAGCGCCTCGGTGTTCTTTCAGCTCCCGTTCCTTGTTGATGTAAGGTGCATATAGGAGTACAATGTGGGTGACGCGGCAGCGTGCGGCTTGTTTAGGTTAGGATGCGTCGCTCTTGCGCGGTGCGGTCAAATGTACTGTCGGCGCGGGCGGCGGTTGCGTCCCGCGCACCCCTCGCCTCTCTCGTCCCCTGTCGGCGTATGGCGCGCCGACAGTCATTCTTATTTGGCAAGAACCCCACTATGGGTGAAGGCCTCCTCCAAAGACTGATCTCTATCTTGTGCAGTTTCTATCCATCCCTGGCCAGCTGTTTTTACTATGTCATAATCAGCCCATCTCGTAAACGGTCTTCCTCTGTTTCGTTTTCCAATTGGGCCTTTCCACTGTTAACATGTAGAAAAACAGATTAACATATATGTCAATTACAGATTTTTCTTATGTTTACAACTTTTTATAAACAGTCACAGTTGATACCCCCTGTGTGTGTGTGTGTGTGTGTGTTATAAAATTTTAGATAAATTAAATTAAGTTATATATTTAGGACTTTATTTTTCACCAATTTTTTAAACCTTTTTTTGGATGAAAGATATCAATGGTGTTAAAGTGTTTGTTATAACTATTTAGAAGCCGATAAGTGACACATTAATTTCCTTACAGCTTAATAAAAAAAAACATGCACAAACTTAACCTAATCTGACGCGCGTGTGTGTGTGCGTATTTGTGCGATGTGTGTGTGTGTGTGTGTGTGTGTGTGTGTATGTGCGAATTTGTGTGGGTGAGTTCTGAATCTTTACTCATATTATGTTTTTATTCTATGAGGCTCCCTTGTTGGTAATAGGAGTCAATATATAGTGTATATGCTGGCACATTGGTCTAGTGGTTAGCATGTTTGGCCACCGTCGTAGAATCCTGGGCCAATTCAAAAATCGATAATGTGTATTCTAATAATATTTTCTCAGTATTTGCCCCAAGTTGGGAAGTTACAGGTGTGTTTCAACCCCGTGCCTCGGAAAGCACGCTAAGCATTCGGTCCTGCGCCCGATCTCCAATGTTGTCGTCCCACTATGAGAGTGAAGGAATAGAGAGAGTACTTGTGTACTATGTCTCCCAACCCGCAGTGGAGCAGCGTAGTCGGTCTATGCTCTACGAACCTTCTCTCCTATGAGACAGGAGGCATGTGCCCAGCAGTGGGACATTAAAAGACTTATTGATATGTAACGAAACTAAAAAAACTTTCGTTGTTCCTTAAGTAGTTGTTACGTATGCATCTGACAAAACAATCACCTAATCACATACAGACACATACTCACTCTCAAGGTCAAATATTTTTGTGTTTGTGACTAATAATTAATCTTAAATTTAATAAACACGAATGCAAGTTTCATCCCGAAATATAGTGTTATTTAATGTGATTTTAAAGCTCTGTTATTGTCTACTTTTAAGTTAGATTGTCTCTAAAACAGTTGTTTAGTTTTTGAAGTGAAACTTCTTTAAGCGCATGAGGATAAAGTTAAGGGATGAATCGCGTTACTAGCGTCAGGAAGATGTGCAGCGTTTTTTTATGCTAATTCATTTGAAGGTTAGCTTAGGTGGAATTTTTATTACCAATTCGTCATTTGGGATTTCAATAAATTATTTTCTTTTATGTTTTAAATTTGTATAAATATAAACTAGACTTAAAAACTCGTTTGCCAAAGAAGTTTCACTTCTGACATGTGTACTTTGTACGCACACACTAAAATTTATTTGATATAAAATGTAATTTTATGTGGTTCTGTTTATGCAGCGGTCTAGTGCCGGAGCAGGTGCGGGATGTGGTGCAGTCACTGGTGGCCATTTGCCAGCGGGTGTGCGAGTGCGCAGCGGTAGTACTCAACAGTGCTGCTCCTGAGGGGATGCTGCCCTCACCCGGGGAATGCGGGGACTGCGCACAGGGGTACTAACCATTATTATACCAATCTTATTTTATCAATATAAAAATAATAATTGTTATTTCAGGCCCTCAATGAACTCATTACAGTTTTACATAATACAATAATACAAATATAAAATATACAAGGAGTACTAAAGATAATGTTAGTAATACAAGATAGATACATAGAACTCTTTATTGCATTCTAAATTGAATGAACAATAAGTTACTAATAATCTAAGTAAAACTTAACACACAAAAAAAGAAAAAACATCAAATAAAATAACAAAAAAAAAGAAAGGAAATTAAATTAAAAAATGCAACGGGCAGCCTTATCACTACGTAGTGATCTTTTTTTTTTTGAATTGTGTTTAGCTGTTAGCCCTACTGGCTTTTACAGCGTAACTGGAAGGAGGACGGGCTCTTATGGAGGCCGCCACATTTCGAGTGCGAGCCCTGAAAAGGGCTCGCTCTCCGGGGAAACGCCGCTCCAAGAGCGTCTCCTGCGAGACCGAGCCTCAGCTTGGAGCGACGTTATCGCAGAATCATCACCTGAAAAGGAAGAATCAGAAGCGCCCCCGGGAACGTGGGTGAAGTCCAAGTCCAGGTGACGTCAGAAGTCGGGGACCTCGACTCCGCCGGCGGAGTCGCTGTGTATCGCTAGTGTATATGTTTGTCCCTACCTGGTATGGTAGATTGTCCATAGTTATCGTATCGTCGGGGTCGTTAAGGACTTATTGAGGCCGTCTCTTCCTAGGCGGAACGTTGAGACGGATTCGTAGTGATCTGTTTCAGGAAACCCTTTATAAAACAACCTTTCCGAAATCTTGAGGTAGAGTTATATTTGTGAATAATAACAATATAATATACCATAGTAGGAAGTATAACAACAGTAAAAACCGTTTTAAAATATTACAAAAGTCACAGGTAATGACTTTTGATGCTGTACTTAAAACTTCCCAAGGATTTACTTGAATGTATTTTTGGATTTACAACATTAATCTATGTTAGTATGTCTTATGTACTAGAACTTACACTACTTGACTCTCCCAAGCCCGGTATATATACCGTTCCAGTGCTATCCCACTTATTGACCTCGTGCTGAGGAGGATATTAGTCCTACTTATCACGTAGAAATCATCCACCCGTGCAACCACAAACATTGCTGACACACTACAGCCCTCGGTATCCCCAACACCACCCTCAGCACGTGGTTGTACTGAACTCTCAAGGCCCCATAGGTCATCTGCATATATCTGGTCTACAGACTGCACATGTAAAAAGACTAGCAGTAGGCTCGTAGTAGTGCCATACAGCATATTGCCTCGAACTGATTATACCCCACGCTCACTTTCCAAGTCACTGTCATCACCCAGATGTTCCGTAACGTTATGCCCGAGATACCTGAACTCAGCCACACTCTTCAAGGCCGTTCCATCAAGTTGTATTTGTGGATCAAATTTCAACGGTTTGTTCTCACGCCTGAAGATAAGATATTCATTCTTTCTGGGGTTGTAGCTGAGTCCATTCACCTCGGCATACTCTTCACAGATTTTAATCTAACTAAGACCACCGATCGAGGGATTCAACACAACCATATCATCTGCATAACTGATATTGTTCATTCATTATTGCTCACTGTGATCACACCTGATGGTAACTAGCCGGCGCCGTCAATAAGCCTACTTGAATATGAGTATTTATGAACTTATTACATACATAACATCACGCCTCATTCCCTTCGTGGTAGGCAGAGACAACATCCTTCCACTTGCCACGATCCTTGCATATCTCCTTCGCTTCTTTCAATCTCATTAAACCTTTCATACAAGTTCGTCGGTTTAGAGTACTCTTGACCTGGCCGTTATTTAAAATGTCCTGGATTTGGTCCAGGAACGTTCGCCTTGGTCTTCCCCTTCCAACTTTCGCATTCACTCTTGACTCATAAATCCTTTTTGTCAGTCTCCTTTCATTCATTCTCTCTACATGCCCAAACCATCTAAGCATACCTTTCACAATTTTAGTCACTACGTCTTCTTTTATACCACAACGTTCTCTTATCACACTATTTCTTACTCTGTCACTCGTGGACTTATTTAATAATAATAATAGTGGTAACTTTATTTATTTGAGCATAAAAACAAAGATACATAACTAACATACTTATATATACTATCTTTTAATTTTTTTTCTGTTTATTTTGTTACTTAATTTGATTTTTTTTTCTTTTTTGTGTGTGTTATGTTTTACTTAGATTATTAATAACGTTTTGTTCAATGTAGAATGCAATAAAGAGTTCTATCTATCTATCTAACATACCCTGGACCCCTAAACTAGGTAAGCCCGTGACTTAGGGGTCAGTGTCTTCCCAATTTTACAATATATTGTATGCCTAGTCTACATAATTAAAAGAAAATGTATATAAGTGGTATATAATAAGTATGTATATAAGTAACACATACACACAACTGTGTGTGTGCGTGCATAATTAGATTAACATATTTTCTGTGTGTAGCTGTTTAATTTTATAATAAGTTCTGATTTATTTAGTTTATTACACAGCCGTTGAGACATGTTGAAGAATTGACGCTTCTTGTTCGTTGTACTTGTCGGATTCTGGGATTAATAAATCAATTTTAACATATATGTGTGTGTGCATATATCTATAAATGTATGTTTGTCTAGAAGTTTTTAATTTTTTATCCTAGTTGATACGTTTTGTTGTAGTTTTATCCGACTGGAAGACGGCGGTGAAGTCACGGCGCAGATGGTACTCCTTTGTGCTTGGAGATCTGTCAAAGAGGTATTTAATAATAATAATAATTTTTATTTCAATCACAGGGATCATATGTGTTACTAACAATAATCTTAGTCTAATATTAGTACACTAACCTACAAGTAATTTTCCTACCTAGTAACAGCCTTGATTTGTCAGTACATGTACCATACAGCAATGGTTCAAGTACCGGCAATCAAGTCTGTCAGCAAATGCCTTCAGAATACTGTTAGAGCTGCCCCGAACCATACGCACCAGGGATGCACACCGTTTGCGGATGGTAGTGTAGAAACAGTCTACACCTGCCCCAGTGAACATTGAAGCGGGGCAGTCCCATCAGGATCCTGAAAACATTAAAAAGTCGTACAATAAGCGAAAAGAGTCATTTTAACCTGAAAATATGAAATGTAATAATATAAACTATGAAATGTAGATAATGAATTATTACTTTTTACAAGAAATAAAAAGAAACTTGTAATTCCATATTTTAGAGTGAAAAAGGTTCAGAAATCATTTGTCGGATTGAGTTTAAGAATAATTCGGAAAAAATTGGAATTATTCAAATTTTCCACATAATTTAGCCACATACTTAAATTAACAAATAAATGAATAATCTTTTTTTTTTTCAAATGCTTTCAGGTATCTTTAATACTGAGTACCATAGTGAGCCAAATCCTCACGTACGAAGAGTTGGGCTGCCCTTCGCTGCAGTACAATCTCGTCAAGTCCATCGGGGAGCAGTTCACCCAACTGCTTACGGAGACCAAGCACAGGGGTGCTTTCGAGCAGATCTACGTGGGTTTCACCAGACTGCTCACCAGGTATTTATTTTATTTATTCACTAGATATTAGGTTTAATGCCATATGAGCCAATAAAGCTCACGCGTATGGTGATGCACGCACTATTTTTAGTCTATGGCGCAGTCCTATGGCGGAATTTAAAGAGATGCCTCACAAGTGGCTTCGGGAGCTCATTGCGGCCATCGAGGGCGGTGACTCTGACGGGAAGCTATGCGCCACACGACGCAGCGCTGGCGTGCCCTTCATGATACAGGTCACATGTTTATTTTATTCAATTTAGATAACACTTATCTGGTTGTCATCAAGCCGTTACTTAAATCTTTTGGCCAAACTCACTATCTGCCATTCGATGGTCACCCAATAAATGTTGGTTGCGGCCAAAAAAATACCGATCTAAGTAGATCGGTATTTCACAATTCGTACTATACTTTTAGGAACAAACTACTCATGTCAGAAGTGAAACTTCTTTGGCAAACTAATTTTGAAGTTTTGTTCATATCTATAGTTATATATAATCGTTATACAAATGTAAAACTTTATATTTCCAAGACTTAGAGTGAAGGAAAAGTAAGATATATTAGGAATTTAATTGTTATTGAAATATTAAAAGTGTCGAAAATTAATACAAATAATTTATTGATATTTTAAATGACGAATTAAAATGTCACGTGTTTTTTGTCAATATTTAAACTATCTAACCTTCAAACGAATTAGCATTAGACACGCTGCACATCTTTGTGGTGCTAATCACACGTTTTATCCGTAAAAAATTCTTTCAAGCGTCTAAAGAAGTTTCACTTCAGTAACACATTATTTTTTGCAATATTTTTTTATTTTATAGTTTTACCTTGCCGGCCCGAAGCGGAGGATCAGAAATCCGCCGTGTATGACTATTATTTTATAATAACTTGAGAATTAAAAGAGTTTGTCCTTTCATATTTTTTGTAAAAATAAAAGCATTGATTTATTTATTTATAATTGGGAAACAAACAATTTACTTAAAGACTAACATAGGTATTCACTTAAAACTAACACTTACATCAGTAAAGCTTCCACTAACAACTAAAACATAGTGTTATTGTGTACTTATCTCAACATTTTTTTCTTTTTTTTTACTTTTTACTTAACAGGTATGATTTAATATTTCTTTTGATTGTGGACTTTCCATCATTAAATATGTCTATATCACTTAGGTTATTGAATATTTCACAAGAACGTATAATAAATGAGTTTTCCCGTTTTCATTTTTTATTGTCGAAAGCAAAAATCGCAACAATTAACAAAATATTATTGTTTTGTTGAAGTCAACTAGTCACATATTATTTCTCTCACTCCAACAAACGCGGTTCAGCCGTAAGGAGAGAGCGAGACAAATGTACGACACTGCTTTCGCCGTCGTGTATGGCCGCATATATCGTTCCGGTGACTTTCCTTACGAATGGTTAATTCAAGTAGTTTTGTAGTTTAATAGGTCTTTATGACAGTGTTGTATTTTTTAATGTCTTGTAAATATTCGTAATAAAATAATAATATATACAGGCGCTGGTGATGACTGAGGAACAAGAGACACTGAACGGTCAAAGCTTCTCCTGGTGCGTGACAAGGCTGGCGAGCGCTGCTGATTGTCAGGACGGAGCCATTCGGTGCCATTGCCTCAACATCCTGCGAGCCCTATTCCGTAACTCGCAAATGCAGGCGGCTTCGGCTGTGCACGTGCCCAGAGCCTTGAAACTCGCTTTGAACGGCTTCGACAGCAGGACTTGGATTGTGAGTATGACCCATTACCTCTGCAGAGTGAAAACTTGTTCAGACATACCAAGCCATTGTATTTCACGGGAATAAGCCGTCACGCCTGCCTATGTAACACTCGCAAGCCTAAAACCAGTCTCGTTGACTCTACATTAGCAATTTCGTAGATAATTTAAAATGCGTGCATACAAAGTACATTTTTAAATGACAATTAAATTCGTTAAATACTTTTCCCTCCCTCTAAGTCTCGGAAATTTAAAGTTTGTCAAAGAAGTTTCACTTCTGACATGCGTGTTTTGTACATTCTTTTTTATTAAAGGTTTTTCTGTTCTGATAACCAATTTTGGATTTGCGGCTTACTATGTGTTAGCTTTCCAGCGTCGATATATTCAAAAAGACTTTTACAGGACTTGTGACGATTGATGATATTAAAGAGCGACATAGTATCTAAAGTTACAATGGTTCTGGTCCCTGCCAAGTGCTGGCTAGAGTCCACAACAATCTTAGACTTGTGGCAGGAACGCAACTCGGCGACGTTGCTGTTCAGCACGCTGATGGTGCGCATCTTCGGCGTGCAGCGCACCAAGGATTCCGAGCGCCTCTGTATCAGGAACCGCATGACGGGCAGGATATTCTTCCTCAGATACCCTCAGCTCTACAATTGCATACTGGTGAGTGGGACCTTCGACCATTGTACTCTTCCAATCTATTTAACACTAGCTGAGCCGGCAAACTTCCTACCAGCGAAGAGTTGCCGCCAAGCATATTTGCCTTTCTTCTCCAGGTTATAATTATCTCTCCAAGTTGGTCTTTTCATCAGGTAATAAGCCATGAGGGAAAATAACTTCCAGGTATAAAAACTAATGATGAACCCATGAATTACTTGATCGCATGTGTTTCAGAACACTTTAGAAATTGCCAGTGACGTGAGTAAGCAACATTTATTGCAACCCTCGCTGTACCCCGTGCTGCTTCTGCTAGCGCGGCTCTACCCTTCCTCACTGGAGGGAACTGTCTCCAACTTGAAGGTAATCAACACTACATTATTTAAGCGTTCCACTATTGGACACAAGCTTCTTTAGGCCCAACTCAAAAGAGACATGTTGTTAACCTTTTCGGCTCTATATATTTAAAAATTACTTCTGATCCGAAAGGGGGTACGAAAAGACCCCGATTCATTTATATAGAAATCTGAAACACGTCATCGCAACGTCATGTGCATACCATTGCGTTTCTATGAGGCGACTGAGCGACATATGCGGCCGTACACATCGGCGACTACGAAAACAGTGCCGTACATTTGTCTTGCTCTCTCCTTAGGCTGCAGCGCGTTTGTTAGAGTGAGAGGACCAATTAATAATAGGAATGTCGACGTTGCGTATCAACTGTCTGGGTTTTAATATAAAAAACAAAAAACGGTTAAAGGTTTCTTTATAACGTTTTTATGATTACAAAAGTAGCTCTTCTAATACACAAACTATAAAATTAAAAGTCATGTATGGGGGATTTTAAACCGCCCGCTTAAGGTCGGGTAGGTTAATAAACTGTTCCTTACCTTAACTAGCTTTTGTTATAATTTTTTTTTATACTTGATGCCTTTATTAGGTTCGATATAAGAAAAGTACATATTAAAAAGTATTTCTTTATAATATGTACTTTTCTATATGATGTATTGCGATCGAACTGTTGTTCAGCAGGAACGCTTACGCCGAATTGGCTTTCTATTATGTCACGTTTGCGACTGGCAAACGTACACTATTGTGACAAGTAAACGACGTTGGTTGTTTCTTTATTTGTGAGAAAGAGCGTCCTATGATTGGCGTTCTATTATTTGCCAATCACAGGGTTTACATTAAGTGCACAAACAACTTTATTCTCGGAAATGACAATCATACAAATATATACACGCTATAGTTAACAAAATAACAATACTATACGAAAACGAAAGATTGTAAACAATATTGATTTAAAGTTAAACAAAATATACTGTTTCCTAAACGTAGGGGAAACGTCGTGAACACTTTCCCTCAAAAATAAATAAGTTCACATTGTTGATCCTATTCACTCCGTTACCGTTGTATTTGCGACAATTCAAATATTAATATTAAATCAATTGTCCGTTAACTGTGATCTCACCTAATAATACAATCTGACATGGAAGCGCGCTAACTTGATAGGACTTAGATTACCTCTTAGGGTTTCTATGCAGCATAGTCTTGGAATATTTTAAGATTTACCATAAATGGTATATAAATAAATTAAGTAGGAACAAAGATGTTTATATGTATAAAAACATTTTATTTCCGTTTCCCAGTTGGCTACCTTCGTGCCGCTGGTGAGCCAATGTGCGGGAGCGACTGCGGCGCACACGCGACGACTCGCGGCCAATGCTATACCCCCCCTCGTAGCCCCTAACCTGTAAGTGACACACCATGTACTCTGCATACTATTAATCGCACGAAAGCGACACCAGCAACCACGACCAATACTTTCAAACCCGTTGCAACAATTCCCATCATAAACAACGGGACTTTAGGTAATGACAGTCCCGTTGTCCCAACCATATCTCCCATCCGATAAAATCACTCTCTTCACAACCACATCTCACATTTAACACCATCGCCCCCGTCTCAACGCCCTTTCAGCACGTTTTTCCTAGTAGAATGGTAACCAACATCAGCCGAAATCAGACTAGACCTCCACAAACGATCGAGGGCAACCTTGATTTTGCCCGTATCAATTTCTAGTTGACAGAAATATAAGCATCTCATTCTTTTTTAAGGCGTTATGTGTATTACCTATTTCATTTCTCGGTATCGTATTCGCACCAAAATATGCGTAGACTTACATAAAAAAAACACCATTCCTTAAAAAAAAACAAAAGATGAATCAGTTACAAAGTGACCGTTACTAACGGTGCGTGTGTCGCGAAGTCGTTAAGTTTTTTGTGGGATTTTGTAAACTGTGAGAGTTTATTAGTGATTATTTGTGTTTTTGATTATATAAGTAATGTTAATAACAATGAAAACACTTGAGATAAGTTTTAATTTAAAATATATGAGCCTATAATTACAAGACTGCCTTTTTTCACCATCTCAAAGTTTATCGCAACATGATACTACACCATTCTTAATTTAATAAACAAAAGATAACATTGTATAGTTTAACTATTAACAAACATAAAAATCATAACATTCGGTAGTCTTCTATGAACATTTAAGTCCCATGAGCCTCTTTAGCGTCATTCGACCCGTAGGGCAATCGACGCAAAAACGTAAAGCAAACGACTGTATTTAACTCGATTTACGTCGATTTAACTGCCTCATTGGTCTAGTGGTTAGCATTTTCGACTACAGACATGAGGTCCTGGGTTCGAGTCCCAGGTCGGGCCAATTCGAAATCGATATTGAGCTTTCTATTAAGATTTTCTCAATATTTGCCCGAAGTTGGGAAGTTGGCGGTGTGATCCACCCCCGTGCCTCGGAGAGCACGTTAAGCCGTAGGTCCTGCGCCCGATCTCTCTGCGGTCGTGTCGGATTACCGTCACATCGGACTATGAGAGTGAAGGAATAGAGAGTGCACTTGTGTACTAATGCCTGCCAATCCGCAGTGGAGCAGCGTGGTGGGTCTATGATCTATAAACCCTCTCTCATATGAGTGAGGAGGCCTGTGCCCAGCAGTGGGACGTTAATGGGCTTTTCGTCGGATAGATTACTCATTATTTTTTTTCTTTAAAAAAAATGTTTTATCGGATAAGGAATTAGCGAAGCGTCTACTCACACTATTTCATCAGCGCTGCCTATAGTTAAATTACACATTTTCTTCAATAAAGTCATAAAACGTTTCAGATACTTATCCCACATTGAAAGTACGCTGAAACAATTGTGTGATGTAAAAATCAAGAGGAACCATTGCCACGGGATATTGTTACAGGTAAATGTTTATTTATGTATAAAAACTAAGTTTATTTATTTATTTGTTCAATTTAGCTACAATAGTCCTTAACGTCACTCATACACTTGTTTTTATATAATAAAATGAAGTTACTTCCCTTGTCTCATTTGCTATATCTTTTTAATTTACATACATACATACATCACGCCTCATTCCCATAGGGGTAGACAGAGACAACATCCTTCCACTAGCCACGATCCTTGCATATCTCCTTCGCTTCTTTCATTCTCATTAAACCTTTCATACAAGTTCGTCGGTTTAGAGTACTCTTGACCTGGCCGTTATTTAAAATGTCCTGGATTTGGTCCAGGAACGTTCGCCTTGGTCTTCCCCTTCCAACTTTCGCATTCACTCTTGACTCATAAATCCTTTTTGTCAGTCTCCTTTCATTCATTCTCTCTACATGCCCAAACCATCTAAGCATACCTTTCTCAATTTTAGTCACTACGTCTTCTTTTATACCACAACGTTCTCTTATCACACTATTTCTTACTCTGTCACTCAGTTTTAATCCACTCATGCTTCTCAACGCTCTCATCTCTACCGCATTTATTTTACTTTTGTGATTCTTCTGCCATACCCAACTTTCACTACCACACATAAGTGTTGGCACCAACACTCCAGCATGCACAGTCAGTCTGGTCCTTTGAGACACCATCTGGCTATTCATAAAGGCGTACAGAGCACCATTTGCCATATTCCCTGCATTCACTCTCCTTTCAATATCACTTTCACATGTTCCATCTTTTGTAAATTTAGATCCTAAGTATACAAATTCTTTTACTTCTTCCACTTGTTCCTTATACCCTCACCCCATACGTAGATAACGTTGACCACAGCTCATTCCTCAAAAATTTATTATTTATTTAAATTTATCAATGGATTTGCATGCAATAGATAGAGCGATTCAAGAGGAAAATTTATATGTATAATACATACATATTGCAGAATAGAAGAGACGAAAAATTTGTAATGTGATGTCGAAACAAACATTTCGATGCGCTTAAATCGCAAACTTTGGCTAAATCTAGATGTTTTATATGTCGGAGTGCAATAGTCTGTAGAACGTTGACGCCATCTGTCTATCGGCGTGAGGCAGAGTCAATAGTGACAATCCGACGCGCATCCAACTCCAGTTCTCGGGTAACGGTCCGCCAGAGCGGTCGACTATTAAAACTGTCGCGTTCCTAGCTTTTATTATTAATGAGTTTGTGTAAATTGATATTGCGAACATTGAGTGATTGAACGCAGCCCAGTAACGTCACGCTGCTCCACTGCGGATTGGCAGGCATAGTACACAAGTGTACTTTCTATTCCTTCACTCTCATAGTCCGACGTGACACGACCGGAGAGAGATGAGACGCAGAACCGACGGCTTAACGTGCTCTCCGAGGCGCGGGGGTAGATCACACCGCCAACTTCCCAACTTCGGGCAAATATTGACAAAATCTTAACAGAAAACTCAATATTGATTTTTTAATTGGCCCGACCCGGGACTTGAACCCAAGGCCTCATGTCTGTAATTGAACATGCTAACCACTACACCAATGAGGCAGTGATTGAACATTATAATCTAACTTAATTAATAAAGTGTTTGTTTGCAGCAACATTACCCACCAACGCCCACAGTATGGAAATTGAATCATTGATGCCATTAATGACGATGTCGGCGGAGAACCCTACGCCCCCATGCTTTCTGCTTCTCTCTTATTCTCCGACATACATTTATCTCTAAATGATAACACAGTGCCCTTTTTTATCTTTTACATTTTACAAAAAAATATGTGTCATTTACCAAACTATTTTATACAATACAGCATATTTCCTATCCAAATCATTTTAATAACATGGGTAGCTTAGAAGATATCAGAGACTTTGAAGCACAACGTCAAATTGATGAATAAAACTACATTTCAGCTTCTGAAGCTGTTCGAGGCTCGACCGGAGAACTTAGTCATAGACCAAGAATTGAACCAGCAGCTGGCAGGTCTACTGAGGGACTCCGTATGGATCCTGAAACAGGCATCTTCTAACTTCCCGTGCTTCGTAATAGCCGATGAATATATTAAAATATACAACATTCTCATACAAAGGTAATATGTACTTTTTATTAGAAAATGCGCAATGATACATGTGCTGCCACCTGGCAGAGGTACTGGGATCGATTCCCAGCAGGACAAATTTAGGAAATCTAGCCGTAATCCGGACTAGTGGGAGGCTTTAGTTGTGACCACCCTATCAGCAAACAAATAACTCAGAAATTTGTGTACTGATGTGATGCTATGTGGAAACCATGAGAAGTTAATCATCTACCATCGGGTGATATCGTAATCGCTAATCAACGATAAAAAAATTCAAAGAGACAGTGGCTCGAATTCATTATTGATCAACATCAGTATCAGCCCATATATTGTATTCAAGAGGGCTTTCATATCTCTTTGATCTATTTCTATCAGTAGTCTGTCCGTTGGTAATCTACCACAGGTTCGGAAAGATGGATTCTGCTGAGAAGAAACCGGCAAGAAACTCAACGGTTACTTTTACTTTTTGTACGTTAAAATGTGTTTACCTTTCTGTAATCAACTGGAATCAAGTCTGTTATTAATTAATCTGAGACAGATTACAGTTTGTAGATCTTTGTGGTCTAGATCTAGGCAGGATGGATCTAGTTATGTAAATTGAACCTAACCTTGCACTATATAGGCAAATGTACTCATCTAGCTAACAATACAATAAAAAAATTTGGGCGTCTATAAAGTGGGATTGGGATTGTTGTTGTAATAAAAAAATGGAATTAGGCTGATCGCGCATCTCTATCGCTCTCGCTTGAACGCATGGCTCAGGTGGAACGTGACTATGCGTAGTGCTTTTTCATCCGTGAAGCGACTATTGATTTATAACACGTCATAAAAAAATCGTGAGTACAAAATACACATGTTAGAAGTAGAAAAAAAGATAGAAATATTAGGAATATATAATTAAGAAATGAGAATTTATTTCATATTTCATGAAAAATAGTAATATTTTTTTTATATATAGCAATAATTACCATAAAATATGCTGCACATCTTCGTGACGCTACCCTCATGCGCTTTAAGAAGTTTCACTTCAAAAAGTGTATTGAAATAAGACAAAGCTTAAGCCTAATTATTTAAAATTCATCATTTTCCTTAAGGATGTGACTAAATAAAACATTTTCTAATTAAATATTAATAAATATGTATTCAATACCATTTACATTTATTCGATGTAAATATGAATTGAATAATAAATGGCTCGATCCAAAATATTTGTATATATCCTGTAAATAATCAAATGTCACATAAAATAAACAAAATCATATATTTTCAGATTCGATTCACTCATCACCGACTCATTACTAACCGAAGTTCTTCAGTATTTAAACGATATCATATTTGGCACTTGTAAAGTGACAGTAAACCCTGGAAGGGAACTATGTTTATCCAATGCTTCTTACTTATATATTATAATTATGAATACATCTAATAGAAATACTGAAATCTGTCAATCTGTGTGTAAATTATTAACACACAATATGTATGAAGTCGTTCTAACAGCACTAAATTATATACTAATTTTATATGGAAAATTGGAAATTGAAAATCCGTTTCAAAGGCAATTATATGAGATAACTAATTCAGAAGTTTTAGATATCCTTAGAAAAGATACAGATTACATAGAAATATTATGTGATACACTCAAAAAGAGCAGATACTTAGAATGCACGCAGAAGTGTCTAAAACTTTTAACGCTAGAACCCAACACACAAAAATATATAATAGCAGCCAAAGAAGAGATAACTGATATATCTGATGAAGATATTGTTGAAAAACTGTTTTGCTACATAGAGAGTGAACACGAGAATGTCACTCACATATTTTTGGGGAGTTTATGTGACTTTTTCAGTGCAAAACTAAAGGAGTTAAATAAGGTTTTGGTGTTGAAGGTTCTGCGGGTGTGTTTTGCCTGTAGTTTGCCAGATAACAACGAGGACACGAGGAGGGTAGTTGTAGAATTTTTGGATAGAAATTTTTGTGCCCTTTTGGAAATGAACCTGGATACTTTAGACCAAAAGAATCAATGTGAGTTTTTTTTTTCTAATAAATTTATAAATCAGGCTTTTATAGGCTTCGAGGCAGTATATCATCAACATGAATTAATAAATAAATAATTTGCACCATCCCACTCTTCTTTGAAAACTGCCTCATTGGTCTATTGGTTAGCATATTCGACTACAGACATGAGGTCCTGGGTTCGAGTCCCGGGTCGGGCCAATCCAAAAATGGATATTGAGTTTTCTATTGAGATTTTCTCAGTATCTGCCCGAAGTTGGGAAGTTGGCGGTGTGATCCACCCCCGTGCCTGGAAGAGCACGTTAAGCCGTTGATCCTGCGCCCGATCTCTCTCCGGTTGTGTCGGATTACCGTCACATCGGACTATGAGACTTAAGGAATAGAAAGTGCACTTGTGTACTATGCCTGCCAATCCGCAGTGGAGCAGTGTGGTGGGTCTATGTTCTAAAAAGCTCCTCGCTCCTCGGAGTGAGGAGGCCTGCGCCCATCAGTGGGACGTTAAAAGGGCTGCCACTTACTTACTATTCTTTTCAAATAACTATTGTAGCAAAAGTCTGTCTGGTATAGATAAATAAATTATTGGAATAAACTAGTGTACGTTAAATAATATTTTGTAACAAACATATCATTGAAAAATTGATATTAGAGATTGTGGCTTTGACAAAAATATATTTTGATTTTATAATACATTTTTAAACTGTGTAATTCTATTGATATTCTGTGTAAAAAAACACACTGAAGAAACAGTTTTGAATTTATCATAAACAATCATAAAAATCACGTGACTACCAACGCGCTGTGATTGGTCGCCATGTTTGTGACGTCAACATTTACGAATGTGGTTTGATTAATAGAATTCAAATATACCACTATAATTGGATATTATTATTGTGACGTCACATGCACTCGGGTTAGTTCGGATACTGTCGGCGTATTTTCGGTATTCGCTTCTGAAACAGATTTATAATTTAATATCACTTCATTATAGTGGAAAAATAAAATAGTTTTACTATTAAACTTATATATGATCTTTTCATTCATCACAATTGTTTTTTAAATTGTATTGTACTCTAAATATTGAATTTTATTACTTAATTGATAACCACAGCTATATTTTGTATAATATCTTCTAAAAATTATCTGTAGCAATATAACGTCTTAGTTATCAATATTTCTAATAGATGGCACTGTTTAAAGACGATTTTTTTTAAAATTGACAAGTTATTTCCGTGACTATGACTATGAATAGACACTGCCGAAGCCTCCAGTCCGTTTTCAGACAATTTACTGTGTTACATAAACTCTTTTATAAGGCATAACTGTATATCTGCACAGTCGAATGCTGTGCTACGCTATGGGGAACAGCAGTTGCGCTGCTGGAAGATGCCGATGATGAGCTGAGACAGCGCTGGGCAGCAGCACTGGTACGAGCACTGCCTGATATGGTACAACTGCCCAAATGTCCACTACCCAGCAGTACTATGCCGCTGGTGCTGGCTACGGTACAGCAGCAGCAGCACGCGGTGCCCATACTGGCTCTATTGGCTTTACTGGACTTCAAAGCAGAAGTGTGCCTCGACGAAGGGAACGATGAGGTAATGAATTGTAAAGTTTTGTATACTGGACCTGGTTTCTGTTCACAGCAGGACTTCCACTTTCTCATTCGATTGAGTCTGAAGTGGGTGGCGTCGGCGTCGAATAACCGAAGTGTCTGACAGGAATAAATTAAAAGTGCGTGCGTACAAAGTACACATGTCAGAAGTGAAACTTCTATGGAAAACGAATATAAAACTTTAGATTTCCAAGATTTAGAGGGAGGAAAAATTATTTGTGAATATTAAAACTACCTAACCTACCAACGAATAGGCAGAAAAAAGCTGCACATCGTCGTGACGCTAATCACGCGTTTCCTCCGTCAAAATTTTACCCTCGTGCGCCTAAAGAAGTTTCACTAAATAAAATTGTGATACAATCTAAAATGGTAATGCAATTAAAGCTACCAACTTATGCTGTACCATGTACCTCTTTTTATTGCTAACTCATTTTATAGGTAAGAGGTATTTTGCTTTTGAAGGTTTTAAACTAAATGAAATTCTATCTCTGTGCCTGTGTGGTATCTCCTCACATCCCCTTTTAATGATACATTACAGGGCCGTGTGTTTGATCAGAACGAGAGGTACAACGTTGACCTTGAGGAGACCTTGTTGTCACGTGACTGCGCCCGTACCATCCTCAGTATGGAAATACCGAATAAAAACCACAACCAACGAGTTCACAGCGTTATATCGCAACAGACGTACACACATACATTCGTGAGGATGTGCGGTGACAACTACACGGTGTACGAGTCGTTAGTGAACGGTCAAACCGTAACTAACGATGCGAATCCTAAAATAGAAATATTTTATAACGTACTAAATAATTCAAAATATTCTTTATTGAATTTGTAATTAATTCTTTGGTAATTAATCGATACTGATAAGAAACTCAATAGTTCGTTGTCGTCGTCGCTTCAACCGATGGACGTCCACTGCTGGACATAGGTCTCACGTAATGACGTCCACAAGGCCCGATCTTGCGCCGCCTGGCACCAGCGGCTACCAGCGAGCCTCTTTATATCATCAGTCCACCTTGAGGGGGGTCTCCCTACACTGCGCCGCCCGGTGACGGGTCGCCACTCCAGCACCTTCGGGCCCCAACGTCCATCGGTCCGTCGGACTATGTGCCCCGCCCATTGCCACTTCAGGTTCGCGATTCGTAGGGCTATGTCGGTGACTTTGGTTCTGCTACGGATCTCCTCATTTCTGATTTGATCGCGTAGAGAAACTCCGAGCATAGCCCTCTCCATCGCACGCTGAGTGACTCTGAGCTTTCGAATGAGGCCCATAGTCAGCGACCACGTTTCGGAGCCGTAGGTCATCACTGGCAACACGCACTGTTCGAAGAGCTTCGTCTTCAGGCACTGAGGGATATCGGACGAAAATATCTGGCGTAGTTTCCCGAACGCTGCCCAACCGAGCTGGATTCGGCGGTTGACCTCTTTCTCGAAATTGGACCTACCTAGCTGGACTATGTGTCCCAGGTATGTATATTCGTCTACAATTTCGAGTGCTGAGTTCTCAACGATGACTGGGTGGAGCGGAACATGGATATTGGACATAACTTTCGTCTTATCCATGTTCATTTTTAGGCCCACCTGTCGAGAAGCTCTGCTGAGGTCATCGAGCATTGCATTGAGATCTTCCAGAGTCTCTGCCATAATGACCACTCAATAGTTACTAAGTCAAAATCAAAATGCTCCTAAATTCAAATCGGTTTAACAAGTAGTTTTAAATGGTCAAATCTGTGCGTTGGTAATGAATCTACTGCCGGTTCGGAATGTTGATTCTACCGAGAAGAAACGGTTAAGAAACTCAGTAGTTACTAAGTCAAAATTGAAATATTCTTTATTCATGTCGGATTAACAAGCTCTTTTTAATCGTGCAGTCTTATCAGTTGGTAGTGAATCTACCAATTCTATCCTCCATATGGCGAATTTAGGAAATTGCATTTTCTAGTTTGTCTGAGTCTGAACTGATTTAAAAGAAAGTATGTATGGGTTAAGAATGAATGAATTATTCATCAAATGTTTACTCCACGCTAATGATCAAATAATACTTGCGACATCCGCTAATGAGCTACAGGAGATGGCAAATATTATGAATGAAGCTTTGAAAGAGAAAGGAATGAAAGTGAATGAAAACAAAGCGAAAGTTATGCTTTTTGAACGAGATGAATCTATGATGAATGGCAATATTTTGGTAGATGTGAAAGTGGAACAGGTGAAAGAATTTGTATACTTGGGATCTAAAATTACAAAAGATGGAACATGTGAAAGGAGAGTGAATGCAGGGAATATATGCTTGAAGTTAGCGGTGTGATCCACCCTTGTGCTTCGGAGAGCACGTTAAGCTGTCGGTCCTGTGCCTGATCTCTCTCCGGTCGTGTCGGATTCCCGTGACATCGGACTAAATACTCTCTCATATGTGCAAGGAGGCAGTGGGACGTTAATGGGCTGCTACTTACTTACCTTTACAAGAAATTATAAAATATTTTCATTATATTTACATGAAATATCAACATTTTGTGTTCGCGACTTTTCCCTTTAATTTTTAAATCGACCTTTTCCTTTAATTTATAAATAATACGTTAAATGATATTGTTAAGCATCGTTCGTTTGTATAGTATATTTTGTTTCAACTTACGAGTCTCTGTAGATATTTATAAGTTTGTATATAAAATGTTTGTAGCTATAGCGTATATACATATTTGTCATTTCTAAAAATAAAGTTGTTTGTGTAATTAATGTAACCCCTGTGATTGGTGAGAAATAAACGCCAATCATAGGAGCCAAATTTTATCCAATAAATTAACAACCACCGTCGTTTGCTTGTCACAATAGTGCACGTTTGTCAGTCGTAAAATCGTACTTTAGGTAGCCAATTACGGTGAACAATATTCCTGCTGAAACAACAGTTCGTACTTAAATACCAGTCTGGTGACAAGTAGACGGCGGAGCGTTAGAGTGAAGAATCTGGTGGCATTTTTATTTATCCTGAACCGGCAAGTCTTCGCAAGAGTGAGCTTACGAAGGGGCTCACATTTTGATACAGAATAGAAGATAAGCAACTCCTATTTGCCGGATTGAACCGATACATATAAATATATTGATTCATTAATAAACATCAGACTTATGAGAAAATAACATAGCATATTATATATTTTTTGTTACATTAAAACATGATGATTGTACAGCACTAATAATTACTATTCTGTAGAAATTGTATATATTTTTTTTATCGTAAACTTTCATAGTGTAACTGATAGTTAACTATAGGAGACGGTGTGACAGATAAATAAGGACCCCGGACTGGTTTAAAACTAGTCGGGCTGACTCTGATATTTCACTTCTAATAGCCTTGTTCTATAGCTATGCAATTGTAGTTTGTATGAATAATTGTGAATAATATGTCTTTAATATACATATCTAATGATTTTAATTTATAGAAATTATTTAGTTGTTACTAATTATTTTTAAAAACGATGAGTCGTTTCTATTAAAATCTTATTGTTATTAGAAAAACAAATTTACTTAAACATAGATTAATATTGTTCTTTATTATATATTAATTTGTAAAAGAAATGCAACTTCTTTATTAAATAAATGAATATTTTTTAATTGCTGCACATTTTTTTTTATATTATCCAAGTCGATCTTCAAAACTCTTGCGTGTAGTCTGTTTTCTACTTTTTTTAAATATTTATTATATACCATTTGTTATTATATTTTGATTAGCGTTACGAAGACGTGCTGCGTCTTTTATGCTAATTCGTTTGAAGGTTAGTTAGTTTTAATATTTACAAATAAAATGTGTCATTTTTATTTACTATTCCTCATGTGAGCTATCCAACCGAGAACCATGATAAAACGCCTTGCCAGCCGCTTTTAAAATCCCTGATATCTTCTAAGATATATCAGTCAGCATACATACATACCTAGTCAAAAAGAGGTCTGATTGTCACATGTATAATACAAGGAGAAAAGAAAAGCTACCAGACTTCTAAAGACTAAGACCAGCAAATCCTTTGGTAATTGGACTTGCTTTTGTAATAAAATCCCAAGCACAATAACGGGACTGCCAGATTCAAAATTTAGCATGGTTATTAAAAAAGTCTTTATACAGAAGGCTTACTATAGTATAGGTGACTTTACTAATGACAAACGGATCTGGACTTAGCTGATACATACATACAGGTGGGTAGGCAGAGACCATGTCCTTCCACTAGCCACGATCATTGCATATCTCCTTCGCTTCTTTTAGTCTCATTAAACCTTTCATACAAGTTCGTCGGTTTAGAGTACTCTTGACCTGGCCCTTATTTATAATGTCCTGAATTTGGTCCAGGAACGTCCGTCTTGGTCTTCCCCTTCCTACTTTTCCATTCACTCTTGACTCATAAAACCTTATTGTCAGTCTCCTTTCATTCATTCTCTCTACATGCCCAAACCATCTAAGCATACCTTTCTCAATTTTAGTCACTACAGCTTCTTTTATACCACAACGTTCTCTTATCACACTATTTCTTACTCTCTCACTCGGTTTTAATCCACACATACTTCTCAACGCTCTCATCTCTACCGCAATCATTTTACTTTTGTGATTCTTCTGCCATACCCAACTTTCACTACCATACATAAGTGTTGGCACCAACACTCCAGCATGCACAGCCAGTCTAGCCCTTTGAGACACCATCTGCCTATTCATAAAGGCGTGCAGAGCACCATTTACCATATTCCCTGCATTCATTCTCCTTTCAATATCACTTTCACATGTTCCATCTTATTGCCATGTTCCATATTATGTATCAAATTGCCATTCATCATAGATTCATCTCGTTCAAAAAGCATGACTTTCGTTTTGTTTACATTCACTTTCATTCCTTTCCCTTTCAAAGCTTCGTTCATAATATTTACCATCTCCTGTAGCTCATTAGCAGATGATTCAAGTATTACTTGATCATCAACGTAAACATTTGATACGTATTTCATTCATTCTTATATATTACGGTGTAAACATTTTAATATTAGATATAATTTTTAATAATGGGTGTATAAAAGTTTGACGTTCATAAGTGCTTTGCAGCCTAAATTGAAAAAGAAAATAATAAATAAATATCCATTTAATGAAATACTTCAAGTATTTCATTAAAAATTATATCTATATATACACACCGGCATATTAAGCGGACCATATATGTGTATATATATAACAAAAAATCATTGCAAAGGCAATTTTGTTCTACATTAAATATACGACATATATAATGTATTTAATGTATATGGAATAATACTGTATTATATAAAATAACTTGTTAAATGACACATTTTTTTTTGTAACATATAAAAGATAAAAATTCTCACTGAGTTATCCTTTAGTGATAAACCGACGATATACCGTCCCTGAGTTTTTTATAGATCTTTTTAAGATATACGATTCCGTAGAATATTAATTTGATCTATCTCGTAAAGTTTTAGGCAGCATTTGTGATTTAAGCGGACAAAAATATGTTCACAAACAAATCCTTGAATTTTTCATTTTTTCTGTATTCTGTCAAGTATGAATTCTACACATAAACCTTCTCTTTGAATCAGTCTATCTATTACTCGAAAACTGCATTAAAATAGTGACTTCGTTTTACAACTACTCTTTATCTTTTGATCAAAATAAATATCAACAATTATAATCTTTATTTAGTATTTCCCTAATAAACAGTCTTTTATTTACACAAAAACAAGTAAAATCACGAGACAACACTATCACACACTCGATTTAGATTCACAATTAACATCACGTTCATATAAACTTGTTCCTTCGTATCCTGTACACTTCTCTGGCCGTCTGACTGTTTTTAAATCTGATCCCATTTTTTCCCTCAGTTCTGTTCTCTTCCGCCGCATCTTTAATCTGAGAGGAACCTTCGGTCCTTTTGAACTTCTGCAATTTGGACTTTATTCCTTCACCAGGAGGGTCCTTGTCATCATCACTGAATAAGTCCTTCATTGAAACTAATCTATGCGAGTTTCCTACTCTTAGAAGTTTCTTTAAACCTCTAGAAGCTTTCTGTTCTATAAGGCCTAGAAGCCCCCAGTCCTCTGCCTTCTTCCCGTCCATGCAAGACTCTAGATGCCACGCTGCATTCCTTACTTCTAGACGTAGCCTTTCACATTCTTCGTAACTAACATTTCTACTGACATTCAAGGCTTGCTCCAAAGGATTTACTACATATAAAGGAAGGGAGTTAGGTTTCCTTATAGGCTTTCCTTCGTTAATAGATAGAGCCTTATCCTGGAAGTCGAACTGCGCATAATATTCAAAGAATTTGAACAGCAAAGTCTGGAGGTCATCGTTGTTTCGCGTGTACAATTCCGTGGGTAGTTTGTTGAGATCTCTAAGGAATGTGCAGTTGAGATTCTCCTCAGCTATTCTTATGTCCTCTTTGCCTGAAAGCAAAAACATACAATGAGAAGGAAAATTGTAAAGCATTATGGGTAACCTTAATAATAACGTAACGTTAAGTTATAAGGTATCCATGGTAATAAAGTAACCTTAAGTTATAAGGTATCCTTGGTAATAAAGTAACTTTAAGTTATAAGGTATCCTTGGTAATAAAGTAACCTTAAGTTGTAAGGTAACCTTGGTAATAAAGTAACCTTAAGTTGTAAGGTAACCTTGGTAATAAAATAACCTTAAGTTGTAAGGTAACCTAGGTAATAAAGTAACCTTAAGTTGTAAGGTAATGAAGTTACCGTAAGTTATAAGGTAACCTTGGTAATAAAGTAACTTTAAGTTATAAACTAATCGTGATAATAGAGTAACGTTAAGGTTTAAGATATACTTGGTAATGAATTAACCGAAAGTTATAAGGTGACCTTGCTAATAAAGTAAGGTATAAGGTAACCTTAATAATAAGATACCTTGGGTAATATAGTACTCTTAAGTTATAAGGTAAAAAAAAATTGTGTTTGCTAGCAGAAGTCCCGAATTCCAATCGCTCAAGGAAATTTAAGAAATTGTATGTTTTGCAATAAAATAAATTACTGACCGGCGAGGCTGACTAAACGGTTTAGCGGGGGCAAGAGCGGGTCTGGCGTGGTCTGCAGGAAGGCCAACACCATCAGCGTCAGCGGGAAGTTTGTAAGCCAACGGCCCGGCTGGGAATGTGTAAGTGCCACACCGCGTGCCCAGCGGCGCACAGTGGCCACCAGTGGCCGCACCCGCGGGTCTAGCGAGCCCAGTTGCCACAGCAGCTCCGACATATACACACCAGACCTGACACACACACTCACTGGTAAAGGTCAATATTGTACATCAAAACAGTAAAACTGCTCACATGTGTTTGCTTCCGTTTAAATAACCTTATTCTACAATTTTTATCAGCCCCTCATTCCGCCGAATTTTGCCCGATCGTCTCCCACTTATCGGTGCGAGAAGGTCAGCACTGCGATCACCAACCCACCTGCCAAGCGTGGTGATTATTGGCAAAACCACAAAATGGCAGCGTTCGGGAAGCTACGTCAGATATTTTCGTCCGGTATCCCACAGTGTATGAAGAACAGTGAAGACCTATGTTTTTGAGACGTGGTCGCTGACTTTGGGCCTCATGCGGAAGCTCAGAGTCACGCAGCGTGCGATGGAGAGGGCTATGAAGAGATCCGTAGTAGAACCAAAGTCACCGACATAGTTCTACGAATCGCGAACCTGAAGTGACAATGGGCAGGCCACATAGTCCGAAGGACCGATGGTCGTTGGGGGCCGAAAGTGGAGTGGCGACCCCGCACCGGACGGCGCAGTGTAAGGAGACCCCCCGACATAAAGAGGGTCGCCGGTAACCGCTGGAGCCAGGCGGCGCAAGACCGGACCTTGTTCATTCAGTTCATTACGTGAGACCTATGTCCAGCAGTGGGCGTCCATCGATTGAAGCGACGACGACGACATCTCCCACGTTTCACCCCTTTCGCATCCTGCGGTAACATGTCAGCAATAGAGCGAGGTGTGCTCACGTGTTGTTGCAGCAGAGGTCGCAGTCCAGGCCCGCCATGTGGTGCGCGTACTTGACGATGGGCACCCTGGCGTTGAGGATGCGCAGAACACGCGCGGTGCCCGGCACGCGCAGTTCCAGCAGCGCGCCCAGCAGCTCCAGGTGCCGCTGCCATGGACTGCGCCCGCCTTCCGCCTGTCGCTGATGGTACACCAACCTCTTGCTTGGCTCCGTCTGCGACCGGACAGAACCACGTCTAATAATCACAATAACAATTTTCAGTTTCAGTTAATAATTTAGTATTAAACTGGGCAAATAATAAGTATGTTGAATTTGTACAGGTATTCAATTAAACGATAGTAGTTGCGTCTACAGTATTCTTAGGAATAACCTTAGACTCTGGGCCTCAGTGGGTGCCCATATTAAGACTGGCGAGTAAACTTAGTTCCGCTGCATTCGCTGTTAGAAAAGTTGGACAATACACTGATGAAACTGCCAAAATGGTGTATTTCGCTTATTTCCATAGCATTATGTCATACGGCATACTGTTATGGGTAGGGTGGCGGACATTGAATCCATATTTACTTTACAGAACAGGGCATTATATCAATTAGGATCACGCGTGGATCAATGTGAAATGTGAAATCACGGAGTGGTTTCCTGTCGAAAGAGGTGTTCGACAGGGATGTGTTGCGTCACCATGGCTGTTCAACCTATTCATGGATAAATGTTTGACAGATTTAAAAGAAAGTATGTATGGGTTAAGAATGAATGAATTACTCATCAAATGTTTACTCTACGCTGATGATCAAGTAATACTTGCGTCATCCGCTAACGAGCTTCAGGAGATGCTAAATATTATGAATGAAGCTTTGAAAGGGAAAGGAATGAAAGTGAATGTAAACAAAACGAAAGTTATGCTTTTTGAACGAGATGAATCTATGATGAATGGCAATATTTTGATAGATGGGGAACAAGTGGAAGAGGTGAAAGAATTTGTATACTTGGGATCTAAATTTACAAAAGATGGAACATGTGAAAGTGATATCGAAAGGAGAGTGAATGCAGGGAATATGGTAAATGGTGCTCTGCATGCTTTTATGAATAGCCAGATGGTGTCTCAAAGGGCTAGACTGGCAGTGCATGCTGGAGTGTTGGTGCCAACACTTATGTATGGTAGTGAAAGTTGGGTATGGCAGAAGAATCACAAAAGTAAAATAAATGCGGTAGAGATGAGAGCGTTGAGAAGCATGAGTGGATTAAAACTGAGTGACAGAGTAAGAAATAGTGTGATAAGAGAACGTTGTGGTATTAAAGAAGATGTAGTGACTAAAATTGAGAAAGGTATGCTTAGATGGTTTGGGCATGTAGAGAGAATGAATGAAAGGTTTAATGAGAATGAAAGAAGCGAAGGAGATATGCAAGGATCGTGGCAAGTGGAAGGATGTTGTCTCTGCCTACTCCTATGGGAATGAGGCGTGATGCTATGTATGTATGTATGTATGTATGTATGTAGGATCACGCGTTTCCTTAAGAGAAAAATTTAAAGAAATATCAATTCTCACAGTACCGTCGCAATATATATTAAATAATATCTTATATGTTTGTACTAATACACTCATACAGTAAAAAAAGTGAAATACACAATTTTAATACAAGAAATAAAAAGAAACTTGTAATTCCTTATTTTGGAGTGCAGTAGTGAGTAGGTAGGTTTACCTCCACATGATTTCAAAAACCCTTTTACAAAAGGCATGTTAAAGAATATTTAAGAAGCACTCATAGAAGCAAAATATTACTCATTGTAACATTCACAACTATTTCTAAAAGAGTAACCGTTGAGTTTTTTGCCAGTTTCTTCTCAGCGGAACCTACTTTCCAAACTGGTGGTAGATTTGTTACCAACGGACAGACTACTGTCGATTCAAAAGTGCGTTTTGAGCCTACTTGAATAAAGAATAATTTGATTTACTGGTAACTAACTAACAACCAGTGGTAACTAACCACAGCCGAAGTCGCCCACCAATCCAGACAAATTAGTAAATATTATTTCCTAATTTTGCACTGCTAGATATTAAATCCAGCACCTCTGCTAGCAAAATAAAATACGTGCACAATTCGAGGGCAATTCTTTAAAATATTTAAAGCAGCAATTCATTGAATCTTTAATAATACTTGCATTCTGTTGAAACATAAGAATAACTCACCATATCATCAGTCAGTGTGTTTGTAAGTACTAGGTCCAAATCTGAACCCATTTTCCCAAATCCATTAACAGACGAGCCGAATGGTTGTACTCTGACATTTGCATATAGACTATTGAATATAACCTCCAGCTGAAAAAAGTAAATTATAATATGTGAATAAAAGCCAACTGAAAACTCAATATCATATAAAATGTTAGATAAAAGTGTACTTTATTGAACACCACAAAAAGAGATCAAAAGGAAATTACAATAACTTAAAATAATCTAAATTTAGTTTGCAATTGAGCGGTGTTACTAAAGAATATATATATAACACATAGATATATATAAATAAGTCAGAGTGCAATAGTCTGTGGAACGCTGGCGCCATCTGTGTACCGGCGTGAAACAGAGTCAATAGTGACAATCCAGCGCGCGTCTTTTCAGTTCTCGGGTGACGGTCCGCCAGAGCGGTCGACTATTGAAACTATAGCGTTCCTAGCTATGCAGCACAGCGTTAAGCGTATGGCATGCTACTTTGAGGTAACACTGGATTTATAAATGCAATATTTGTACTGCAAAAAAGGGATGTGCTCGCGATTTATAATATGGGTGCAAGAGAGTTGCTAAGACAGAAATTCAGAGCAGTAGGACCAAAACTAAAGTATCGTATGACATGATGACTGAAATTATGTATGCGGACGACTGGTCTTGATTAGTCTTGTAAAAGGTTCGGCCTCAAGATAAATGTGATAAAGAACGAAGTCAAGACTATTACATCACAAACTCAAAATCTCCAGATCTCATTCTGTCAAGTCGACTTTAAGCAATTTGAAAAGATTAGGTACTTGGGAAGCAGTATTACATCAAAGTGCGACCTTGATGCCGAAATAAATTTGAGAACTAGTGCTGCCTCAGCGGCCTTTGGCAAGCTACGGCCTAAGGTATACCGGTCGCATGACAAAAGTGGCAACAAAGGTTCTGTTTACGAAGCTATTGTACTGCCTAACTTATTATATTCCTCCGAGACCTGGTGTTTGTACCGGAAGCATATTCGTACACTCGACTGATTATACATACAATGCCTTCGGGAAATAATTGGTATCCACGGGACTGACCGCATTAGAAATACGGAAGTCCTTCGTTCCGAGACTACCTGTGGCATAGGACCACACTTAATGCGTAGCCAGTTACGTTGCTGTGGTCATATTTCCCTAGTGGTTGCAATTAGAAGGTTGCTAAGCGCGTCTTTTACTGTGAACTTCAAGATGGCAAGAGAAAACAAAGCTGACCGTTGCTGAGGTATAAAGACGTGTTAAGCGGCACATGAAACAATCTAGCCCTCAGAATGGGAGTCGCTTGCAGTAAATCAAGCTGAATGGAGACTCCTCGTCATACAGAACAGCAACACTTTCGAGGAGATCCGTGTAAAGCTACAAAATCAAAAAACAGACCACCTTAAAGCCAAACCACCTTCGGCTATATTATACATGGAAGACTAACCTGGTATGGACATGTCATGAGAAGGGAGGATAGCCATGTATGCAAGAGGGTCCTAAATATGATGTTAAGCGGTAGGCCGGGAAGGGCGACCAAAAAAGTGTGGATGAACTGTGTGAAAGAGGATAAGTGTATAAGGGGTGTGAATGAAGAAATGACAGAAGACAGAGTGAAGTGGCGAAAGGAAACATGCTGTGCCGGTCCCACCTAGTGGATTAAGGCCAAGAAAATGATGAATTATTGCGATGGTGTTCTGACCTGTCCTGAGTGTGCTTGCACATTTCTAAGAAAAATTGCCTATATTAGTCACATGCACACAGAGGGGAAACGGAACCAACATGAAAAATCCATAACAAATGCTGTAGCCGGAATTGGCTAGGACTTTCTGAGTAGAGAACTTGCTGTACATCCATAAAAATATTTATTTACTTTGAATATGTATTTTATTTTGAAGGGAAAAACAAACAGTTACATTTCATTCTTATAACTAACCTAATACTACATTTTACTCTGACCAATCAAGTTTTCAGATATTTTTTACATGCAAGCTTACAAGCTAAATATTAAATTATATATTTGTATATATACAATAGATATTTATATATAATATACATATATAGTATTTCATGTTTGATTCACTACAAGGCTCTTTTGAATAACTCTTTTACAAAGAAAAGTGAATTCGCCTCATATAATTTTAGAAATAAAAATAAAATAGTTATAAATTCTTCATTTCATTCGAAGGTTCCCAGAAGAAGTTACAAAGAAGTCACTTAATACATTTAATTTTTTTTATCAAAAGAAAACTAATTGAGAAATGTTTCTATAATTTGAAGAACTCTTAAGATAAAAGAGCATGGAAGTGAATGAATTGCTTTAACCTCAATGAAATAAAAGAATATTTTGACGACCTCACTAACACAGTGGTGCAAGTACTCGTTTTGTTAGCAAAAATCCCATAAATAAAAAAAAGAGAATTGTTTTCTGGTATAATGTTGTGTAGAAACCATAAGAGGTATATCGCCTCTTACGAGATTAGCGTGCTTCCATCTTAGACTGTATCGTCACTTACCATCAGGTGAGATCACAATCAAGCATTAACCTGCCTGTAATAAAAGTAAAAAAAAGAATATTTTATTATAATGGTGAAAAAAAATACCCTCTTAAATGCCTACTTGAATAAAGAATTTTTTTTATTTGAATTTATGTAATTTGGGGTTGCTTGGAAGAGATCACTACATAGTGGTAAGGCTGCCCACTGCATGTTTTTGAGAGATACACAAAAATTTTGTGTATCTCTATTTATAATAATAGGTAACTATTTTACTAACACCCTGTATACATTGATTAGCTTTGATAAAATGTATATTAAAAATAATACCTGTCTAGCCACCATGTACCGAAGCCTGATAGCTATGTCGTTTAATTTAGTTCTATCATACAGCAATTGTATTTGATCAGAAATTGTTTCACAGTTGAATAACTCTTCATACAACACATCCTCGTCAACTAAGCTATTTCCATTTTTTATTGCCAAATGTTTATTGTTCTGTGCAATTTTTTCTTTGGACCCAGAGGTAGCTCTGAACCATAAAAATGGTGAGTGTAAGCCCATCACATCTGGGTCTTTCTGATGAGCACAACATGTCTTCAGCACATCCTTAAGATTTTCTTCTGTACTAAATTCTATAAGCATAAAATGCTGCAATTGAAAAAAATATGAATCCAACCAGTTCTTTAAATGCACTACTGCTTTGGACGAATCAAAATATATACTTAAGGACATAATAAAGTAAAATAGTCAATATTTTCTAGTGATTATTCATATTGAAAATGCATAAATGATACAGTAAGTTGCCATTATTTACTTAATATATTCAGTCTTTCATTTTTAAACCTTGTTTCTTTTTAAAACTAGTTTTTTTAAACTGAATATTTTAATACCTTGGCAAGTACTGCATACATAAGTCACAATTTAAGTTTATTTAGAAAAAGTAAAAATTCTTAGCTCATTATTGAAATTCTTCCACCATAGGCAATTCAAATTCGAAACTTCAGATTAAATTTAACACAGTAACACGAAATAACAATAACAATAAGTTATTATTAGTTATTTACAGGATAAACCAAAACATCAACAACAATTGATAGATATATAAAATATAAATGATATATAAAACTAAATAGTGGCCAATTAACATGTCATTTTTGGGCACAGCCCTCCTCACTCAAAGGAGAGACCATAGACCCACTTAGCTGGTCTACTACAGCTTGGCAGACTTAGTACACAAGTGTACTCTCTAATCCTTCACTCTCATAGTCCAATGTGACAGCAATCTATCAGGACAGGAGTAAGATCAGACACAGGACCAATGGCTAACCATGCCTAACGAGGCACAGGGGTAGAGCAAACAGCACAAATATTGAGAAAATCTTAATGGAAAACATAATTGTTATAAACTTAAATTTTCGTGGTTTATTAACATATTGACTATTTGAATGGGTACATATCACGATGCCGATTTTTAATTTTTAATTTGAGCAAAATGAACAAACGATGCAATTTTTCAAAATTAAAATGTGACGTTGTGAGTGTAGTATGCCGACAAATGGATGTGGGTGCCGTGAAAAATAAAAGAATCAGACGTAGGGTAGACAGATTCTGCCCTTGACAGCTTGACACAACCGACCACAGCAGTATCGTCGTGACCACGATCCATGCAACTGGGTTGAAATATCGGCAAAATTAAAAATTAAAAATCGCCATCGTGATATGTACCCGTTCAAATAGTCAATAGGAAAACAATGTTTTTATTTGCCTGACCCGAAACTTGAACCCAGTACTTCATGTCTCTAGCCAAACAAGCTGACCACTAGATTAATGACAGATACATAAGATATTAAATGAAATCTTAATTCCTAAGGCATTTATTAGAAATCCATTGTTTGGCCATTTTATTTATTTTTATAGATTGTCAGCAAGTTTCCATCACACAACATGTGGATAGACGAACACTGAAATATTATTTTCTAATAAATACTATCATATTTTAAAACAGCTCCACAGAACATCTCTGCATTAAGCACAAGATTTCAAACTTTATAAGTATTGTATACTCAGAAACATTACATACGAGATATATCCTAATTGCAATTGTGACTTGCCTTGCTAAAACCACCTGGAGCGATAAAAATAACATTGATAGTCTCACCTCACCGTCAGAGTTTTGATAATGATGAACATCATTCATAGAGGCATATTTTGAGCAATATCCATAAAGTTCATTAAATGAGGCTTCCGAATTAACTTGTATAACGAGACTACGCTGTGCTTCTGCTCTCCTTTGAGCCACAATCTCATCGAAACTTATAAACTTTTTAGGTAAATCTGAAAATTAATATAACCTATAAATATTATATTTTGGTGTTAAAGTCTTGTCTTCGATTAAATGCTTACCCGAAGTTTTTCTATAGAATACATGTTTACAAAAACTATTGTTAAAGGCTTTCCTATAAAAATACACTTTTGCTGTCTGAAACAATACAGACATTTTTAACGAAAAGATACCAAATTGACAGACATTTAATGTCAATAACCACAGACTAATTGTGGCTGTCAATTGTCATAAGATCATAGATTAACTTAATATATATATTTTCTGATTTTCCTTTAAGTTTGTTTTATGATTAATTCATGAGATTTATATTTTTAGTTCTATGTGCATTGGCAAATTTATATAGGAAACTACGTTAACCACGGATGATTAATCATAGGAAATTATTTATTTTTTGATATAACAAATAATCAGACAATATTTCTATTTTGAGGGTCACGCTGGCACAATGTTCCCTTCGCCAGCAAAGGTCCCGGGTTCGCTTCCAGGCAGGCCAAATTTAGTAAAATGCAGTTTCTAATCTGCCTAAATTTGAACTGGTTGGAGGCTTCGGCCATGGCTAGTACCATAGTACCATCTTAGGAGCAAAAATGTACTGCTAATTATATTGAAAATGATGCATGGGGTCAACCCCCAGTTAGTATATAAGATCTATCTATATTTACAATATTTTCATGTTATTTATTATTATTATATAAAATCATGAGATTTTCAATTGAATTTAATTCGTATTGATTTCATTTGTTTTATTCTGATTTGATTTAATATAGTTTCATATTTGTATTATATTCTATTTGTCATTAATATAGTTGTTTGTATTCTAACAATTTGCGCCAAAAGGCGCCTTGAATAAAAATTTATTATTATTATTATAAATTTTAGTAAATATGAGATGATTTTACTAGGCAGCTAAAATATACAAATACGGTTGCTCTATTTTAAATATACGATCCTAGACGTAATCGTAAATCTGTTATGTTCACAAAATACATATGATGTTTGAAAAATATAAAGTAGTTTCATTTATATTCTTTGACACACATACAAAGTAATCTGTGTCTGCAATGTAAAAATTGTTAATAATTGTCACCTCTTTTAAATTGATGTTATTACACAAAAAACATGCCAAGTTTCCTCATAAATGCAGTAACCATATAAAAGCAAAAAAACACAAAGGCATATTACTTGTTTTTATAGAGACATGATTTTCCACTAGATTTCATGAATGATGCTTAAATTCCGACACATGATATAGATATATATAGTATCATTTTAATTCTTACTTTATGACTCCAATATTTAATATTTCCGTATTTTTGTGATAATTGCAGACAGGAAAAATTGTTATTTATTAATTAACTGTCAAAAAACAGCATTGCTTTAGTCCTACATTTTCATAATAACAATCTTCGATATAAATATAATTTGAAACAATGAAGGAAAAAAACAACAAAATAATGTTTATTTCATTACATTCTATCAACTAACATACGTAACTACAATGATGTACTTATATTTTAACAAAATTCATAGTGATTTGATATTGAAAATGATAATATGAAGTTAATTCAAATCAACTTATTTTTAAGAAATCTAATTAGATTTACATTGATGCATATAGTTATTTTCCTAGCAATTCATTGTGCTTAGCATCATATATAGTTTTTGATTCATTGTGGTATCCATTGCATAATGCAGTAATTTGTTTATTAACACTAAAAATTAAATCTTCTGAAACACCCTCTTGTTTTTTGTTCTTCTTAATATATTCATTCTGAATATCTTTTATTGTGTCCCTACATTTGACATACAGTACTTTAGCATTCTTGGCCAATGCTTCTCTATGCTCTTTTGTTACTTTAGGTACTGGTACATATAATGTTGTACCATCTTGTTGGGGATTTAAATTAAGTCCAGAGTCATGTATGGCTTTTAAAACATCTGGTATAACTTGAGGAAATGATGCAAAATTAATGACCATTGTTTTGGGATTTTTTCTAACAATTTGAGCGAGCTCTTGTAACTCATAGTCCTTGCCATCATATTTAATTAATAAAGAGTCAATTGCGCCGGTTGTAGATCGAAGGGAAAGGTTTTTAACAAAGTCTTCCTTCATATTTTCAATGGCACTTTGACACCTTTCTTTTAGTTTTTCAACTGGGACTAGTTCTGACATCACTGTAACATTAATCTCAACTTTTCCTCCCCCTTTACCTTTCTTGTCTTTACCTTTATCTTTACCCTTAGCATATTGCCTAATCGAGGTGAAGTTTACCTTAGCGGCAAGAAATTTTTCACTGTCTCGTATAAGTTTAACTGGTGTTTTTGTATTTATAAGTATTGGTATAACCAGTCGGCTAAATAATCTAGCAGTCATTTTTCTTTTTAAGAGTACTTCATTTATTTTAAAAGATTAATTTACAATATGCAAATAGTTTTAGACAAAATACAAATGTTATTCTAAAATTCTAACCTAAAAAAATTTAAAGCTGCGTTCAATTTTTCGAATTATTTCTATGCCATAATACCTAGTAAATAAAGATTTTAATTAAAAAACGATTCAGATGGAACGGATTCACGAAATGGAACATAATACTTTTTATTGATCATTAGAGAAATGAGTTGTTTTAGCTGTGTATTATCAAAACAAAATTGCTACATAATGTGATTATATTATTAAAATTTTATTCAATATGATTGTACCTAGCAACTGGTGATATCTAGAGCATCTATAGATATAAAGTAGTCTCACAAAAATAACTACTTTTGTTTCAAGATTAACGTAAATTTGAGGGTGAGGATGTCCGATTAAAATTTTTGCCTTATTGAATAACAAAATATGATGAAAAAAGTGCGTGTGAACTTGACGTTAAATATTTGAAAGTTGACTTTTAGTAGTTGTCATAACAAAAACAAGGCTTATTTTGTAGCAGATTTTTATCTCGCGTCCGAATTTCAAATAATATGGACAAGCGAAATACCAAAAATAGTAATGTATACGATAAAGTGATGCCTCGCGTTTATAATAAATCGCATCTTAATTCAAAGATAAACGTTAAAGTAACGCGCCATAGTAATTCGTCCTCAAATATTGGCGGGAAAGCGAGTTCTTCAAATTCGTGTGTTGGAGAGTTTAAAGAATTACCATTAATTTTAAATGACTATGAAGGTGCAGTGGAAAGACCTGCAATCTCAAAGTTTGTGACAAAACCAAAGAGAACTGTAAAGTCTTTGGATCCAGCAAAATCACCGCTTGCGACTATTAAAACGAAGCCTAGATCTGATATTGTTCGTAATATACGTGTTCGGAGCTCAGCTCCTTGTATAATAAACTCTAACCCTGTTGAGTGGTCAGATTCTCATGTTAGACAGTGTTATTCCAGTAGGTCTCATACAAGATTGACAGAGTTGAGGGTAAATAGCTTTTTAAACATCTATATACAAGTAGATAAAACTGTAGTGTTCGTTTTGTGATTTCAAGGTAGCATTTTTACACTGCGTTATCATATGATAGTATTTACTTATATCAAGATATTATAAAAAATCTGTTTGCTATGACTTATCTTTGAAACAGCTGGACTTATATTGATATTATTTTCACTGGCAGATAGTTGATGGTGCAAAGACTACTTTTAATATAGAATAAAGACCACCTGGAATTGTGTGTGTAACTAACTCTAAGCAACAGCTTATTTTTTCAATTAGGCTTTTTAGCCCTTATAAATCTTGAATAGTGAATTATATAATTTCTATAAGTACGATTACTCTACTTTACTATAACGAACTGTAGGACATAACAAAGAAATAACTATTTATTAATACATCAAGGAGACATATAGAGTAATCCATTTTAAAAAATTTACTTGCTATTTTTATGTGTAGATTATTATGCAGATTGTATGTTTTTATCAAGTATTTAAGTAATAAATAATTATGTTTCAGGATGAAATTAAGGCATTCCAAAAGACACAAAAGTTAATGCATCTCCGTAGTAATCTTTATAAAAAATGTGGTGTTGTTCTTGATGACTATGGTGATGTTGCTGAAGACAAGGCTGTGCAAGTGGAGGAGACAGGTAAGAATCACCTCAATTCAATTAACTTTGCTAATTTTAAATTATTTCTGTGCCAATAATATTTTTGTATCATAATCTTTTCAGTTAGTAATGCAAAAGATAGATGAGACAATATAACTCTATTTATACTTGTTGATAAATGCCATAATTTAATTAGCTATTTGATATGAATCTTTTTTTATCATTGCTGCTAGGTTAATTAGTGAATTTTCTTTAAAGTTGTTTTTTTTAAAGAATGATAATATTTTAGTTAGAGATTTTTGTGTTTAGATAAAAATATATTTTTTTCATATAACAGAGAGTATAATAGGAAAATACTTACTGATAAACTATTATAATAAATTACTGTGTCAAATCAAATATATATTAAACCATTTCTTGTGAGGATGAAATATTCTAAGTTTATGTCAGATGTGATATACAGTATTATATTTTTGTGACAATATAAAAAACTATTATATAAAATTATCTTAGAAATTTGTAACAAGCAATAATAATTTATTAAAAACTCCTCAATTCACTTCCTTACTACCATTTTTTTTAAATAGTTAAGTTATTTGAGCATTTTGCTTTACAGCGCCATCTCTTATAAGATTATTGTATTAAGTTATATAAGTAGCATTCAAGTTCCAAAGCGATAGTATAGATGGAGACACTTAATTTTACTTTTCCAATATTAGTTTTACAAATTTATTTATTATACTATGAATTAACAACAGAACTATGTGTTAAAACTAAAACTAAATTAATTATGCTTATATATAAACATATTAAAAGTAAATTGGTCTCACTGTATCTGCCATTTAATAGCATGCAAACATATATTACTATTTAATAATTAATTTAAATTTAGATACATTCTAATATAACATACTATAGAATGTCAGAAGAGAAACAAGACCATTTATTATTCAAGAATCTTTGACAGTACTTGAGACTTCGTATATTTATTTCAAATATTAATTTTATAAAATATTGTTCATAGGTTACTAAATTTAATGTCGATTTTCCTTTTACAATTAAATTTAGTAAAGACTTAAAACAAAATATTTATATCAATATATAAATATTTTGTTTTAAGTCTTTTATCAATTCTATGATGGTATTTCGTAATATTCCTAACAAGCCGAAATAGCTCAGTTGGGAGAGCGTTAGACTGAAGATCTAAAGGTCCCTGGTTCGATCCCGGGTTTCGGCAATTGTTTTTAATATTTTTTCCATTTCATCCCTGTTATAACGAAAACTGTTTGAAGTTTAATAATTGATTTTTTTACAGATAACTCGTCCACGAAAATAAGGTAAGAATTTTATTATTTTTTTTTTATTTATTATATTATTTTAAATTGCTTAATAATGTAACTGTTGTATATATGATAAGAAAACTGTGAATTTCACTTTAAGTACTGTTAATGATATATTAATTTCGGATAGTTGCTTTTCTGAAGTGAAAGTTCTTTAGGCGAAGATCATGAAGATGTTTTTTTAGAATCGTTTTAGACACTTTTTATAACATATTTGAATTTATAAAGTCACATCTCTCTAAATGTATACCTATGAATTATATTATGTTTATTTCTCGTGTTATATGAGATGCAATTACTTTATTGTTATCGTGTAAAGATTACGTAATATTTAACGGAATTTTCTATTGAATATATGTATTGTTTTTTATGAATAAGTACCCTCGTACTAGCACAATGAAATATAAAGTGAATAGAACCATTCGGCTAGAGACTGAGGGTCAACCTTGAGGGTTTGGATTAATAGAAAGTTATTCAGATGTTTAAATGATAAAAAATATACCACCAGTATCTATACGTATAAATAACATTCCAATTTCCATATGTAAGTCCCGCTGGCTCAGTAGTGCGAATATTAGCTTTGCTAGCAGAGGTCCTGGGCTCGATTCCCGCTATGGCGTATTTAGGAAACTAATTTGTATTCCTGTACGTTGCTATGTAGAAACCATAAGAGGTATATCGCTTCTGATTAGCTCACTTCCATCTGAGACTATCATCACTTACTCCAAAACTATAACAAATAACTTTATTTAATGTTATAAATAATGCTTTTACATTAAAACTACTGAACCGATTTAAAGGAAATTTGATACACAGATAGTCTTAGAGCCTTAAAAAGGACATAGGCTACTTTTTAATAAAGAAAGTTGATAGAAAAATCGCATTATAAATTGCAAGACGAACGAATTGCTCTAATTTTAATTAAAATATATCAAACTAATATGATATTGTGATGATGGTAATAAAAAAAAAATACTTGACTGAGTTTGTTATGGGTTCTTCTCGGATCAGGGCGCGAAGGAACCCTCGTAACTGTAGATTTTAAGCCGTTCTTGACTACCATCGTCAGACGTATATTAGAATCATAAAGATATTTTGATTTAATACACAATAAGGGTTGTAAGGGATGGAAATATCTTCATTATTAGAGCAAGAACCTTGAAACCTATTTTTTAGGCTGTTGATTCGATATAAATGAATATGATATTCAGAGATTGTAGAAGTTTTACCCTCATGGCTGCAAAATAACAATATTTACTAATGCTTTAAATGTAACATGTCATTTTGTTGTGCCAAAACTACTGAAATGATTTAAATGTATTTTGGTACACAGATAGTCTAAACTCTAGAGTCTTAAAAAGGATAATTAGTTATTATTTACGTATTTGACTTATTTGCAAAATATTTCATTATATTATAGTAAAAAACAACAATTGATTTGCATATGTTCGTTGCTGATAATCCCCTAATGGTATAAACTATTTCATATTTTGTCTTTTGTTCATATAATTTCGTATTTCCTATTTTATTTAGTTTTTTTCGATTAATCTCCGAAAAGACTGAATCTATTTTGACACCACTTTAACGTAAATAATGAGGTATATCATCTCTTACCAGCTTAACGTCCTTCCATCTTAGACTGTATCAACACTTTCTATTAGGTGAGATCACAGTCAAGCAATAAAACAAAGCATGTGTTAAAAACCATTATAGTTCTATACTAACATTCAAAGTCCTATTAAAATTATTATTTTTGAGAAACCTTTAACTGGTAAATAGATAGTATTAGAATGTGTTTATAATATAATAGTAGACCCGACATTCTTCGTACAGTCAAAAAGATTTGGAATGTGGCAGATTTCAGTTTTACGAATGAATTTTGAAATGAAATTACTGCAGTATTAAATATCTATAGCTCTTACATTTTGTGACTATTCAATTGATATTGAACTTTGTGCACCGGTAATAAAGTGCAAATTGACTCTTTGACGTTAGGAACACACATTGCTTAGACAACAGTGAGCACTTGTAATTTAATATGAACTTTATTGAATAGCAAAAAAGGTCAAATTATTCGTTCGTATGGGAAACAGAAAATGGCTGTTTTTAGGGCTATCCCCTGCAATTAATCAAACTTTTCTCGCCGTTAAAGCCATCCTTGGACTTCAACGTACATTTAACAAAAAGAATTGGCAAAATTGGTACAGACGTTGTTGAGCTATGCGCTTACCAACACATTTTGTGATTCATTTGTATATTATAAGAAAAAATTCTCGGCTCTTATGTACATATCGGGCAGATCTGAGATCTGGTCAACATCTATTTTCTTAAAGACCCCTAAATGTGAAGGGTGTTCTAAACCAATGAAAATTTGTTTTTGACAAAATATTCAATTAAAAAAAAAACTAAAATTTACCACCAAAATATACGCTGGATTTTTTTTATTGCTGACAGTTTAGTGCTCGACTGTAATCTCACCTGATGGTAAGTGATGATACAGTCTAAGATGGAAGCGCGGTGATCTGGTAAGAGGCGAGATATCTATTTGAAATTTAATAATTTTTAATTTTGCATCAATTTATTGATTTTAATTTTGACATTTATGACTTTATTCATTAACTTTTATTTTATTTGTGTCTCATAATTGAGAACTAAATTTAATTTGATTTTGTTTAATTGTTAAATCTCTCTTGTGTTTATCTATACATTTTATTTCATTCATTAATTATTTTTAGTTATGTAAATTCTATTTTATTTTATTTATTTTATACCCCTTATGGTTTCTACACAGCATCGTACCGGAACACAAATCTCTTTGTTGTTGTTGACTTGATAAGGAATATATTAGTGAAATTTTAATATGACGGTGCAATTAATAAATGATAGTGAGCTTGTCTATATGACAAGGGCAGAAGTCGGGTAAACTTATTATAGCAGTACTAGTTATCACACAGACTCGACTCCTCTTACAGCACCCCTAGTGCGGCCTTGAATTAAAATGCCACATGTTGTCTGTAAATATTAAAACCACCTAACCTTCAAACTGACAGATTAGAACTTGAATGTGATCTCACCTGATGGTAAGTGATGATACAGTCTAAGATGGAAGCGCGCTAATCTGTTAAGAGGCGATATACCCCTTACGGTTTCTACACAGCATCGTACCGGAACACAAATCTCTTTGTTTGGCGGTACGTTTTTGCTGGTAGGGTGGTAACTAGCCACGGCCGAAGCCTCCCACCAGTCCAGACTCAGACAAATTAGAAAATACAATTTCCTAAATTCGTCATACCGGGGATCGAACCCGGGACCTCCGCTAGCAAAGCGAATACTCGCACCACTGCGCGAGGCTGTCGAATTTATATGGATATAATTTTATGACGGATTATTTTAAAGATATTTTTGTCTATATTTGATTAATACGAGAATAGTTCTTAAAGCATTCTTTATATATTATTTAAATGAGATAACAGTAACCCGATGTATCTAGTATTGCTCCAACTAAAGATTTTTGAGAATTTATATATAAAATATGGTTTAATTACGATTTTTTTGTAATAATGTCTGTCGTTTGATAAGTTGTCCATTGTGTGAGACTATTTGGCGTTACTAAGTATCGCCTCTTTAGCTCAGTGGTAGAGCACTGGTCTCGTAAACCAGGGGTCGTGAGTTCAATCCTCACAGGAGGCATCAGTGTAATTCAATTTTGTTTTTCGTATTAACTTTTTATTTAATATTTTTTTTTATAAAAAAGTATATATTTTATAATCGGATATATTTTTTATGTTATAAAGATTTCAAGGTAAAATTTTTTGGGGGTTTTATTTATATTGCTGAGAGGTTAGCGATTGACTTTAATCACACTTGATGTTAAGTGATGATACAATCTAAAATGGAACGAGGTATTTTATTTGTTATAGTATCGGTAACTATTTAGCCACTTTCGGGAATCGAACCTAAGGCTTATGGCACGATGCGAGTATTTGTAATAAAAATGAAGTTAGTAAGTTTTTAAGAGAGGTTTTTAGAGCATAGACCCACCACTCTGTTCCACTGCGGATTGGCAGGCATAATACACAAGTCTACTCTCCATGGCACGGGGGTGGATCACACGGCGAAATTTTTCCCAACTTCGGGCAAATATTGAGAAAATCCTAATAGAAAACTCAATATTGATTTTTGAATTCGCCCGACCCGGAACTCGAACCCAGGACCTCATCTCTGAAGTCAAACATGCCAACCACTAGACCAATAAGGCAGTTAATAATTAGATATATATTACTGTAAAGAAAATCAAACCTTAATCCACGGATACAAAGTAAGTTTTAAAACAACAAATATATCTGTTACTGTTATAAAATACCTGTTACTGTTACTGTTATTTCGATGTTTTTGTTATTTTAATATGAACTTTAATTCAATCACTTAAGGTCTGATTTTATTTGAACATTAGATCGTATTGTTAAGCTTGCCATCTTTCTACCGATGCACTAGCGAGGCAGTCGTTTCCCTCTTTTAGTTTTCTTACGTATTCTAACAAAATAAATTCACGGATGTATACTATATTTTCTATATCGACGCTGGAAAGCAAACACGTTTAAAACGACAAAATATTGTATATATAAAACTTGAGGATAATGCCGCTGTAGACGGTTATAAAAACCTTTTTCTGTTTGCTGGTTGCTACGTTTTTGCCTTCCAGCGTCGATATATATAACATTCTCGTGACATGTTTATTGTCAATGGGCTCTGAAACTACTCAACCGATTTTGATATTTTAAATAAAAATGATTAACTTTACATGCATCATGATTAATGTTGATTGTAATTGCTAGTAAATTAGGAAGACGACTACTGAAATACAGTTTATACCAGTTAAATTATCGATCATATTTTGTAAGTTTATAATAAATATATATTTTTTTCATTTCACTACTTAAGCTTAGAATATTCATTGTAATTACGAAAAACATTGCATTTTTTTAAGTAAGAGATGTGTCTTCATACTTAAAGTCTGGATTCGGACCTCGGGGTGTTCCTTTTTACCAGGGCCGTTCCTCTCTGGCTCCTACTTGGGCCAGGTGATTTATTTAGGATCTTGTCCTGGGTCACTTTGACCTTGCACTGATGGAGTAACGTCGTTGGTTACTATTTGTTATCTACAAGGATTGCATATGCTTTTTCCAGACTATTTTTCAAGTTATCCCGTGTCTCTAGAGCCATCGGGGACTGTAATAGCTCGCGAGGCTGTGGGCATCCTTCAGGGTGTTTATGTATTAGATATTTTATTTTACAGTTACACAATCAAAGTAAACACTAATACTAGTTATGACCCAATTACAGGTATAAACATTTATACAGAAAAAGTAAGTATAGGCAACAATTTTAGAATGACAATTAAAAAAAAAAAGAAGTATCAAGTATTAAGAGTAAATTAGGAATTAAAACCGTATCTGGGCCATGTTCTGAGACATGACAGATACGGACTCGTAACAACTAATAAAAATGGGCAAAGTGGCTGACAAGAGGCGTATTGGTCGCAAGAGGAAGTCCTGGTTGCGCAACATCAGGGAATGGACCGGGATCGCGAGTGTCGCTCAACTGTTTAGCCTCACGAGGGACAAAAGTAAATATGGAGAACTGACTGCCAACCTTAGTTAGTCGGAGAGGCACATAAAGAAGAAGAAGAAGAGGAATTAAAAATTGTTAAGACTGAATTTTGCGCGAATTTTACTTTTAAAACTGAGAAGGGGGTCCCAGAAAATGTCCTTCTCGGTATCGTTGGCAACAGCAACGTTATATTTTTTAGTGATTCTGTATAATTGAGTGAAATTGAAGAAGAGCCGAGGTTCGTTCGAGAGTATTTTGGAGCGAATGGAAAATATTTGTCACATCGCGGTAGCCTCGTTGGAAAGTAATTAAGGGCTATCAATTAAGCCGTTAATGAGTTTATATAGAGTTATATTGTCAACTTAGTTTCATATGTAGTAAATAAAGAGCACGTTAAGCCGTCGGTCCTGCACCTGATCTCTTTCCGATCGTGTCGGATTCCCGTCACATCGGACTTTGAGAGTGAAGGAATAGAGAGTGCACTTGTGTACTATGCCTGTCAATCCGCAGTGGAGCATCGGGGTGGGTCTATGCTCTAAAATACCCTCGTTCCTCGGAGCGAGAAGGCCTGTGTCCAGCAGTGGGACGTTAATGGGCTGTTACTTAAAAAGATGGCGTGGTACTTTAAGTCGCAAATTTAAGTGTAAACAGACGAAGTTACTCATTGGTCTAGTGATTAGTCATGTTTGGCTACAGACATGAGGCCCTGGGGTCAAATTCGGGTCGGGCCAATTCAAAAAATATGAAGGAATAGAGAGTGCACTTGTGTACTATGCTTGTCTACTCTCTGGTGGTAGGTCTATCCTCTAAAAACCCTCTCTCCTATGAGTGAGGAAGCCTGTACCCAGTTGTGGGACATTAATGGGTTGCTACTTACCTTAGACGACCTGTTATCTAAATTAATTTTGTATAGAGGAAACATTTGTGTTTTGTATGTAAGTAGGTATGTTTGTAACATTTTCACACAAAGATTCTACAATATTATAGAAGGTATTAATATCTACAAAAAAAGTACGCGATGCCATATGTCCAACTACTGTAGTTATGCTACTTATACACTATAAATACTTCTTTACATTTTAAAAGTTCATAGAAGTGTCGACAATAATCAAACAATATTTGTTTCAATGCCTGTAAAAACTTTTTTAATTATCAAAATCGGAGATTCCATTCAAAAGATATAACGAATTTAAAAATCTGAATTTCATATATCATCATAGACTTTGTGCATTCCAGAATGAGTTTATTCGTTAGCACAGTTCTTCTGGAACATTCAGTACACATTCTTGTATATCTGTCCTAAAGAATTTAAAAATTAAGTGAAATAAAACTTTTATAATAATAATAATAATAATAATAATAAATCTTTATTAGAGACATAAAAGTCCAGTTGTTAGTGCTTAAATCTAAAATCTTATTGAACTATACTAGTATTATATAAATTAACATAAACTTAACATCTAAATATAGTTCGGACAAAATGTTTGTATAATTTTGTATTCATTTTGTCCGATAACGTCCTCAGAATGACGTCACTAGAACATAATCTGTNTTGGAAAGCAATTAAGGGCTATCAATTAAGCCGTTAATGAGTTTATATAGAGTTATATTGTCAACTTAGTTTCATATGTAGGAAATAGAGAGCACGTTAAGCCGTCGGTCCTGCGCCTGATCTCTTTCCGATCGTGTCGGATTCCCGTCACATCGGACTTTGAGAGTGAAGGAATAGAGAGTGCACTTGTGTACTATGCCTGCCAATCCGCAGTGGAGCATCGGGGTGGGTCTATGTTCTAAAAAACCCTAGTTCCTCGGAGCGAGAAGGCCTGTGTCCAGCAGTGGGACGTTAATGGGCTGTTACTTAAATAGATGGCATGGTACTTTAAGTCGCAAATTTAAGTGTAAACAGACGAAGTTACTCATTGGTCTAGTGATTAGTCATGTTTGGCTACAGACATGAGGCCCTGGGGTCGAGTTCTGGTCGGTCCAATTCAAAAATATGAAGGAATAGAGAGTGCACTTGTGTACTATGCTTGTCAACTCTCTGGTGGTAGGTCTATCCTCTAAAAACCCTCTCTCCTATGAGTGAGGAAGCCTGTACGCAGTTGTGGGACATTAATGGGTTGCTACTTACCTTAGACGACCTGTTACCTAAATTAATTTTGTATAGAGGAAACATTTGTGTTTTGTATGTAAGTAGGTATGTTTGTAACATTTTCACACAAAGATTCTACAATATTATAGAACGTATTAATATCTACAAAAAAGTACGCGATGCCATATGTCCAACTACTGTAGTTATGCCACTATAAATACTTCTTTACATTTTAAAAGTTAATAGAAGTAAAAACTTTTTTAATTATCAAAATCGGAGATTCCATTCAAAAGATATAACGAATTTAAAAATCTGAATTTCATATATCATCATAGACTTTGTGCATTCCAGAATGAGTTTATTCGTTAGCACAGTTCTTCTGGAACATTCAGTACACATTCTTGTATATCTGTCCTAAAGAATTTAAAAATTAAGTGGAATAAAACTTTTATGTTAACAACAATAAATCTATAGTCCGACTTAGTAGACTTACCACTGCCACGAGATCGGTATCTACCCGGGTGAAACCGCGGGTTCAAATCAAATCAAAATTTTATTTATTTAATACATACATACATACATACATAGCATCACGCCTCATTCCCATAGGGGTAGGCAGAGACAACATCCTTCCACTTGCCACGATCCTTGCATATCTCCTTCGCTTCTTTCAATCTCATTAAACCTTTCATACAAGTTCGTCGGTTTAGAGTACTCTTGACTTGGCTCTTAATGAAAATGTCCTGGATTTGACCCTTCCTGGATTGAATACTTGGGTTCTAAATTTACAAAATATGGAACATATTGAAGGTGATATTGAAAGGAGAGTAAATGCAGGGAATATGGTAAATGGTGCTCTGCACGCCTTTTTGAATAGCCAGATGGTGTCTCAAAGGGCTAGACTGGCTGTACATGCAGGTGTGTTGGTGCCAACACTTATGCTAGTGAAAGTTGAGTATAGAAGAAGTATCATATAAGTAAAATAAATGCGGTAGAGATCGTTCGTTGGTTTAGAGTAACTCTTGACCTGGCCCTTATTTAAAATGTCCTGGATTTGGTCCAGGAACGTCCGCCTTGGTCTTCCCTTTCCAACTTTCCCGTTCCCTCTTGACTCATAAATTCTTTTAGTCTACTTCCATTCATTCTCTCTACACGCCCAAACCATCTAAGCATACCTTTCTCAAGTTTAGTCACTACATCTTCTTTTATACCACAACGTTCTCTTATCACACTATTTCTCAACGCTCTCATCTATAACGCATTTATTTTACTTTTGTGATTCTTCTGTCATACCCAACTTTCACCACCATACATAAATGTTGGCACCAACACTCCAGCATGCACAGCCAGTCTGGCCCTTTGAGACACCATCTGGCTATTCTTACTTATACAAGTAGGCTCAAAAAGGTCAACGATTACTCTTTTAAACGTAGTTTTTGTATTTACAACTTGTTTAATTTTTATGTGCAACTGAAATCAAGTTGTCGCTTAGATAATCTTCACTATGCTTTCGGAGTCAAACTCAGAAGTGATTCGGGTATCTTCTTAAAAATGTGTGGTTATTGTTAGTAATACATTATGATGAATAATGTCGCGAGTCTCTCTAGCAGTATATAGAACCGGTGTGCCCTTTATCAGAGTGTAACAAGCGGTAGGTATCTGTTCAGAGTACAGTTAGGTTTTTGCGTACCGTTACGTCCCACGTTCGAGATCCTGTTTGCTCAGCTCACCCCCGTCCCGGATGTTTACTTACACGGAGCACTGGAATCCGAATCAAATATTTAGAATCCAGCGTTTGTACACACTTGCTGTTACCGTGTAACGTCCAAATGTCTTTTTTCACATGTCAAAAGTGAAACTTCTTTGGCAAACTAATTTTTAAGTCTTACAAATGTAAACTTTTGATTTCGGAGACTTAAAGGGAGAGAATATTAAAAGTGGCGAAAATTAATACAATTAATTAATTGAAATGTCAAACTACTAATGGAGTTTCAAATTTGGAAAAGAGAATTTATGAAATATGTATAAAAAACCTGTAAGTAGCAGCCCATTAACGTCCCACTGCTGGACACAAACCTCTTCACTTGTAGGAGAGAGGGTTATTAGAGCATAGACCTGCCACGCTGGTCTACTGCGGATTGGCAGGCATAGTACACAAGTGTACTCTCTATTCCTTCACTCTCATAGACGTGACGGCAATTCGACACGACCGGAGAGAGGTCAGGCGCAAGACCGACGGCTTAACGTGCTCTCCGAGGTACGGGGATGGATCACACCGCCAAATTTTTCCCAACTTCGGGCAAATATTGAGAACATATGAATAGAAAACTCAATATCGATTTCGAATTGGCCTGACCCAGGACCTCATGTCTGTATTCGAACAAGCTAACCACTAGACCAATGAAGCAGTTTTAGTAGTAGAAATATAGTATATTAAATGACGAGTGACCAATTAAAATGCCAAATGTTATTTGTCAATATTAAAACTACTTAAGCTTCAAACGAATGAGCATAAAGAATGTAGCACATCTTCGTGACGCTAATCACGCGTTTCATCCTCGTGCCCTTAGGTTTCACTACAAAAAACATGGAAATTCGATCGATTCAAAATTCAAAATAAAATCAAAGTTAATCGCACGTGTCTGATTGTCAAATCAAATATTATTTACACGGAAAAAAGTCTCCTATTTAAATCTCTGGCATTTTACTGACGCGCTCGTGTCGTATTTATGATGATGTCCTCCACGACGGTTCCGTCAACGGCGAACCTGGCTAGTGTTTATAATGTGATCTAATATGGCTTGAAAAGCCAGATTTTGTTTTGAAAGTTCTGTCGCATGGCTCGCACCGCAGCTGACCCTGATTATTATAAATGTAGCAGTACGACAGTTTTGGGCAATGTTTCCTGCGTTAGCGCTTGGCGTCCAGGTCTTCTAAACGGCGATCTTTATGTGCGGTCACAGCTTTATTAACTGTGTTTGCCCAATCTCGCCTTGTAGTGCAAGATGCGCTTAGATGACGTTTTAGTACGTCCCTGTATCTCAAAAATTGGCCTCCATCCTCGCTTTCCATCCTTCAATTGGGAATAGAACACCGACTTCGGAAGCCTGGTGTCGCTCATACGAACTAGATGTCCACACCATCTCAATTGTCGCTTCATAATTCATAATCGCATATGAGAGATCTCTTCCAGTAACCCTAATTTAACGGGCTGCTCACCACGAACCCCTATGTATCAAGGGTTCATGTTTGGTTGGGGGATATTACCGGGTGCAAGGTATATGGAGAAACCATATGATTTTCTTTTGCACGAGTAACGGACAAAACTCTGTTGGCTCTCCTACTCTTATTTATTGAGAGAAAGTTGTCCAGGACATACGGTTCTCGGAAAAGGAGTCCACGTTTACAACTACGTCATCACGGCTTAAAAAATAACCATATGTGTAATCGACGAGCCATCACGGCTTCGTTATAAATGCATTCTAATTAAAACGCCGCCAGTGGGGAATATTAAAGCTGTCGTTGGAAACATCGGATGTCGGTCAGGAATAGCTTGGAGGCGCGCCAAGCGCACGCGCGGAACCGGATGTGACGTCACGGGATATTGACGCGCGATTAGCCACCATTGTGGTTGCACACAAATTGTCACGTATACGTTATATTGGTAGACTGACATTACCTGTGACTTGGCTTGCGTTTCACGATATATTATATACTAGTTTTGCTCATGACTTCGTCCGCGTGTTTTTGGGTAGCACTTTTAATACAGTGCGGTAAATGGTGCTCGGTACGCCTTTATGAATAGCCAGATGGTGTCTCAAAGGCAGACTGGCTGAGCATGGAGGAGTGTTGGCACCAACACTTCAATGCTTTACTTATGAATCACAGAATTATGAGTGGATTGAAACTTGTGACAAAGTAAGAAGTAGTAGATAGTTTTTGTACCCAATTTCATTTAAATCGGTTCAGTAGTTTTGTGTGAAAGCTCGAGAGACAGACAGTTACTTTCGCATTTATGATATTAATAAGAATTCATTAATATGCCTCATCACTTATAGAGAGGGTTGGCAGGCTTAGTACACAAGTGCACTCTCTATTCCTTCGCTCGTATAGTGGTATGTCGGCAATCCGACACTCGCAGAGAGTGAACAGGCGCAAGACCGACCGACCGAAACAGGGCAAATTTTGAGAAAATCTTAATAGAAAACTCATTATCGATTTTTGAATTGGCTCGAACCCAGGACATCATGTTTGTAATCGAACATGCTAACCACTAGACCAATGAAGCTCACTTCCCAGCATTGTAGGCGCTATGATTAGCGATGATTCCGGTTGGTGAGCAGCAACCTCCTTCTGCGAGGCTGTAGAAGGAGATAAAAGGGAGCTAATAGCAGACGCTACTCCTTCTCGCCGGAGAAGGGGAGCTCTAGTAAGCCCTTAAGTCGAATTTATCCGGGGTGCCAGAGCTCAATGCGTCAGTGGACATCTGGACCCCAACAGCTGGTTGAAGAAGATTCCGTTGGGTTTTAATGGGTATCCTGAAACGACCAACTTTCTACTGCATCCGGCGTTCGTAAAGCATGCAAAGCATCTTCATACTTATCCCAATATCACCCTGTTTCAAGACTAATTTGAGTAATGGTGTGGTTTTAAGAAACCACGAGGCAAGCGAAACAGTTGATGTGAACCATGGTCGCCGCCTTACCACAACTCCTTGCTCGGCTGTAATGCGTGAACAGAAGTGATACAAGTTTCTTAAAGCTAAGATATACTAATGATCTATAAGATATCACGCAGTTCGGCGTGCCTGTTGGCAAAGGCCTCCTCCAACATTTTCCGCTGTTGTCTGTCTTGAACCACTCTTTTCCAATTAGTTGCTGCTGTCATCTTGTGTTCATCCTTCCATCTTCAAATCAAATAAAATGTATTTACCTGCTAAATACAGGTAGTTCATAACAGTGTAAATAAATTAGAATAGTCTCACTGTATTCAATAGCATGCAAATGTTAATATATCTGACCTTTTTTTTAGATGTCTTCTTCTTCAATGTAAAGATATGTTATTTAATTAAATCCTTACTCCTGTTTTTTCACCATGTAGTCTCTGACGTCATAGAAACACTGATTCAATAAATATTGAAAAAGCTTCCTTTTGAATTTTGATAAATTTAATGATTTTGTGTCGTCAAGTAATTTATTATATAACTCTATTGCCATGCAGTAACAGTTTTTTGTTTAAATAGTGCTAGCCTTTGTCTTGATTTCTTTGCTTCTCCTGCCACTGGTGTTTTGAGTTGTCTTCCTTGTGTGCTGTCTTCCTTGCCGTGTTTTGCCATCTCTTGGCTAATACCATTCCGTGACTAATTTGCTCCACTTTCCTGCCTTGTCGCGCATCATATGACCTGCCCATCTCCATTTTTGCTTATCTATTTGCGACAGTATATCGGTCAAGTTTGTACTTTTCCTTATGTCAATGTTTCTTACTTTATTTTTTAGTTTAAGACCGGTCATACTCCTTTCCATTGATCTCTGTGTTGTAGCAAGCTTTTCTCGTAGGTTTTTTGTGGTCTGGTCTTTTGTTGCTATAACGTGTCCTAAATATAGATAGTCTTCAACATATTCTAGAGGCTTGTCTTTAATGTTTTTTATTAGTTTTATCAGAACTTGTCATTAGCTTTGTCTTGTTTGTATTCATGTTTAAATTTAAATAATTAAATTATTAATACTTAACTAATTCTAGTTAGTATGTATTAGAATGCAGTTATTGCATGTAGGTTTATCTGAATACACCACCCACCTTTCTCTGCTACAACTATTCCTAAACCTAAGGTTGTCTTTTTCTCTTGTCGCTGGAAAATGCATTTGCGCACCTCTGCCACTAGGCAGGGAGTGTGAGACTCACCGGCAAGGCCAGAATACCCACTAAAACCCAGCGACACCCTCCTCACCCTGAATGTGGAGTGTCAGAGGCTCCCTTGCGCATTTACTCTGACACTCCTGGAGGAACCGACTGAGGATGTTCAAGGAGGAGACAAGAGGCGTTCGTTAAGACGCCTCCTGCCACCCAGCCTCCTCCTCCTTAGGGGAGCAGCATCTGCTGCAGCTTCTCGTACTCGCTCCATTGCCTCCTTCAGAGAAATGACGGCTTCGCAGAAGGAGGCAACTGCATTCCATCCTATCTCACTGTCAAGCATGGCGCCCACTACACTTGGCAGTGAGAGATCCGCTCCGATGAGGGACATCAGTGGATGTCGCTGTGGTCCCCAAGCCGGACATTCTGCCATAGTGTGGGTCGCCGTATCGGCAGGCGCACCACACTGATGGCAGATAGAGGACTCTTCCCGTCGTGCTATCTGATGCAAGTACTTTCCGAAACATCCGTGTCCGGTCAGTACTTGCACCANGTTGTTGTTGTTTTCTTGCCCTTATCCCACTAGGTGGGGTCGGCACAGCATGTTTCCTTTCGCCACTTCACTCTATCCGCTGTCATTTCTACATTCACACCCTTAATACACATATCCTCTTTCACACAATTCATCCACACTTTTTTTGGTCGCCCTCTCCCGGCCCTGCCGCTTACCATCATATTTACATACATGGCTATACTCCCTTCTCATTACATGTCCATACCAGGCTAACCTTCCACTCCTTAACTTCTCGGTCACTGGTGCTACTTTCACACTTCCTCTAATATACTCATTCTTAATCTTATCCAATTTTGTCACTCCACACATCCATCTCAACATTCGCATCTCCGCTGCATGCAATTTCCTTTCATTCTCCCCTTTGGTGGCCCAGCACTCTGATCCATACAGGATGACAGGTCTTACGATCGTCTTATAAATCTTCCCCTTTAATTTAAGGGGCATTCTGGCATCGCAAATTGTTCCCGAGACCTGCCTCCACTTCATCCAACCTGCATTTATCCTGCTTATTTTATTTACGACTTATGATGATGATGCTAAAAAGTGACTTACAAAGAATCTATAACAAATTTAGTCGTATGTTCTTTGTTTTATTAAATAAAATAACATTTATAGATTTCTTTTATTTTTAACCGACTTCAAAAAAAGGAGGAGGTTATCAATTCGTCTGTTTTTTTTTATGTTTGTTACCTCATATCTCCCAACTGGGTGGACCGATCTTGATGATTTTTTTTAAATGAAGTTTTGGAGATTAGCTGGAGCTGAACGACAGGCAAATAAAAATTATAAATCGCTTATTGAAGAACGAATTACTAATTTTTACGCCAATTAGTTTGAAGATTAGGTAGTTTTAATATTACTGGTTTTCATAAAATATAAAATTATAATATTCCGTCCGTCTATTGCATGTCGCATTACAGCAGGCCGTGGACGTTGGGGTAAAGTGAAAAGCTTCCGAGGACAATATGGCGGCGTTAATGGCTTGCACCAGCTGACTGTGTAGCTTTTGTTTTCCTTTTCATTCGTGTAAATTTAATAAACTTTCAAATGCATCGTGGTTTCATAAAACGACAAATTGTTGATGTTTTCTATTAGTATAGATTTGCTTCAAGTTCTTAGAAGTAATATTGACTTAGTTTCGCTATAAATTGTATTATTTTTAATAAGATCTGTTGTATAAACGTAAATAATGATTTATTTAGTAGAATGACTCAATTGTCCATTTGATACAAAGCCAACTACACAGGTTCTCATTTTATTTGTGCAGCAGTTTATTGATTTATTGTTCGACAGCTTTAATAAATAATCTTGTCTAAATCAATATTTGTTGCTTTTTTATGTAGTCGTTTTATAATGCGGTGTCTGAATGTAGTTCTTGTTATACCTTTATTGATCGTGACTAATAGTTCCGATACCGGTACATACACGTGATGAAGTGCTTGTACGAAAACGCCACCATGTCAGGCCGTATACAGGACCAAAGCACAGCCTCTATCCATCTGCAACATGGAGTGCGACAGTTCACTGCGGCGCTGGAAGACCTTTTTAAGCTTCTGGAGTGGGACGGACTGGGCATCAACATCAATGGCGAGTACATCACTCATCTACGGTTTGCCGATGACATAGTCATTATGGCAGAGACTCTCGAAGATCTCAATACAATGCTCGATGACCTCAGCAGAGTTTCTCAACAGGTGGACCTGAAACTGAACATGGATAAGACGAAAATCATGTCTAATATCCATGTACCGCCACATCCAATCATCGGTAGAAGCGACGACGACGACGACATGACGAACAGTTCCGATTGTATCTACGTATATAAGTAAATGATTGAAGTCATGTTGACCTGGCGGTTGTACAAATGGATTCATTCGCTTCTTAATTTCTGATACTTATACATAGACTGTTGCAGCTATAACAGCTTCACATTTTCATCTACAGGTACATACTCCTGTAGGTTTCATGTTTCATCTGCACTAATATTATAAAAAGGAAAGATTTGTATTTTTGTATGTAACGAATAAAACTCAAAAAGTACTGGACCGATTTTAATAATTCTTATTTCATTATAAAGCAACATTATCACTGAGTAACATAGGCTATATTTAGTACTAGATTACTATAGATATCTTTAGGAATTCCTATTAAAACCAACCGGGTGTTAAAAAAATTTGCCATAAAATGTCTTTCATCGCAAACGCTGTGAAGATTATTAATGATAGGACAAAAAAATGTTCGACAATATTATAGAATATATCAATATGTACAAAAAACTTGGCAAGACCATATGTCTAACTATTGTAGTTACGTCAATACCTGATGATTACTTTTTGAATTATTGAAATCGGATATTCCATTCAAAAGATATCATGAAATTAAAACAAAAATACATGCCGGCGGCGGCCGCCACGCAGCGCACCGAGTAACTACCTCGACGAGAGAGGGGCAGTGCGAGAGGGGGTGCACTATTATGAACTAGGTTACCTTACGCAGTTGACGCAAGTAACATTGAATACTTCCAGTTCTTTTAACATATTTTTATGCTTCCCTTAAAACATTCTTTTTAGAGCTACTTAGTTTTAGTATTAGGAATCACGCTTTTTCATAATATTTGTCGTTTTAATTATCATGCTTATAATTTAAATATCTGTATCTATTTATGTCTACCTGTGCGAAGCCGAGACGGGCCCCGCTAGTGTATTATAAAAACACTAACTCACATTAACTAACAACTTTCATTCTCTTCTCTATTCAAATATAATCTACTTGCACTACACTCATAATTACTTCACTATACGAATTTATTTAATTTAGCGCCAATTCTCTTTAAAACAAATACACTACAAGGCGTCGCGAAAGACTATATTCACAAAATTGTTCCGTCCGTTGAAGTCGCCTCGTATTGCATAACATTTCATAATATTGCACAATGTTTTTGGTATTTTTAAGCGTTGCCACTATATTACTCAATAGCTCCCAGCATTTCAGAGCTATCAGTGTTGTCACTCCAACTATCTATAGTCTAACACTTGCATGAACCATTAACCTTTTGAATTATTGGCATTCTTTACACAAGTCATTCTAGTTATCTCAATTTCATATTTTTCGAGCTCATTAGGTCTTCATTTTTCATGTTAGTTCAGGGATTCTTGCAACAATCTTTAAAATATACGTACATTAAAAAAGTAAAAAGTAAGTAGCAGCCCATTAACGTCCCACTGCTGGGCACAGGCCTCCTCGCTCATATGAGAGAGGGTTTTTAGAGCATAGACCCACCACGCTGCTCCACTGCGGATTGGCAGGCATAGTACACAAGTGTACTCTCTATTCCTTCACTCTCGTAGTCCGACGTGACGGCAATCCGACACGACCGGAGAGAGATCAGGCGCAGGACCGACGGCTTAACGTGCTCTCCGAGGCACGGGGGTGAATCACACCGCCAACTTCCCAACTTCGGGCAAATATTGAAAAAATCTTAACAGAAATCTCAATATCTATTTCGAATTGGCCCGACCCGGGACTCGAACCCAGGACCTCATGTCTGTTGTCGAACATGCTAACCGCTAGACCAATGAGGCAGTTACATTACGTACATTAGTTTTCCTATTTATTTTGTTAATCTTATTTTTTACACCGGCCATTTATTTCTGTTCTTAAAATTCATTGATCCTTTTTCATACGTTTATCATATGTTCTTGCATTAAGTTTACCTTTAAAAATATTTACAGTGATAATATTATCAAGTTGCTTTTGTATTTAAGCGGTATCGTCTGTCGTAACCTAAAATGTATTTCCAATTAATTGGTGCGATTTATCTGTGATACTTTTTTCTAATCCTACAGGACTAGTCACGTTCGTTCAGTGTCCCGCAAACTTCACCGAACAAATTTACGTGATCTCTGTTCCAAACACATTCACGTGTCTCCCCTTTTCGCCAAATTCGAAGTTTTTGCGACTTCTTGTTGGTATTCGTTAATTTTTGCGACTTCTATTTTTTAAACCTAAGTTACGAGTTTCTTAAACTTCTTTTAACTTTTTTCGTTGTTAAAAAACTAGTTTCAGTTTTTCATTGTTTGAATAGCGAAATTTAGCTCATTTAAATATGGTACATTTTGATAAGCTTCGTTAGAACTAATAAATTGAAAAAAATAAGTGAATTACAACAGAGAATTATATTTGCTTGGCGACATGATTTTTTGTATTTGTAACGGTCTAGAAATTCGTCAGTTACGCCTCTACATTTAGGAAATTTGATTCAAATACATAATATATTTCGTCACATTCCGTAATTACGTCAAGCGTAGGTGTGGCATAGGTAGGTGATGCAGGCATACATAACAAAGGGCTAAGCAAAACCTACAGCCTAGGGCAATACACTTCAGTTTTTCAAACTGATCTGTTTGCCATAAATTGTTGTGCAAAGAGGTGCTTAAACATAAAGTCGTCGGTAGGAAGATAATAATTCTCAGGGACAGCTAGGCGGCACTAAAAGCACTTGACACAAGCAAGGTTAGATCTGACCCAGTGCTGAAAAGCGTGAGAATTGTCTTGGACCAAATAATATGGTAAGGCTTGCATGGGTACCGCGTCCTGAATGTTTAAAGGGTAACGAGCAAGCGGATGACCCGGTTCGAGTAGAGGGTTTATGGGCCCTGAACGTTATTGCAACAGCAATAAGGTTCAAGGCGCGATTAATGCCGCACTATCACAATACGCTAGCAGGTCTAATGCAATAAAACCAGGCTTCCCTAATTCTTCAAAAACAGAAGACAGGTAGGGTATGCAGTGGCAATCGCAACGGGCCACTTCAATACAAAATCTACTTAAAAACTATGGGCATAACGCAAAATTCCTTGTAGAGCCTGCAATGAGGAAGAAGAATTAGTTACATACTGTGCGAATGCGATGGATTAGCCAGGGCACGAATGAGTCTACTGGGAGTGGCCTATCCTAAACTAGAGGACTTCAACGGCTCCAACCTAAAGCCTACTTTCAAACTCCTGGATGGGGTATTTGAAAATATTAAGGAAAGACTAAATGATTGGGTGTGTACAAAAGATCCACAAGATTCGAAGTGTATCCACTGCCTCAGTTGGCCCTTCAGCGACATACTAATAGTAAGCATGACGTGGCAGCGCAAAGTCACCTCATACATACGCTAAGTTATTATATATTAATGATTAATTAGGTACTAAATTTAAGTAAGTTTTAATAGTAAATTTCTACAGATAGAAACATTACTTTTTCAAACCAAATTGCGTGTTAGTACTAGTTGTAAATAAATTGTTTTTTCTTGTAAATTAAAAGGCATTTGTTATTCACGACAGTAGACAATGGTAATCGGTGCGAGATATGCCTGTGCATACTAACAGGTGACTCGTATAACATCCACGTTATAGATTGCATGATAAAGGATGGTGCACTCGGTTACAACTTGATTTTACAGCGATAGTAAAGACCGATATTCATTAAACTTACCCTTCTACGCTTCCTTACGCTCTACCTTTTTACTTATCAGCACCCTCTAACCCAAAGGTTTCCTGAAAGTGCTTGCTAAATAGTAAGAAGAACGCCTTATTGTGCTGATATTCAAAAAAGCTGACTATCTCTGTGTCTCTATCCTTAGAACCCTTAAGATCTTGAGAAATGCAGACTGACATTACCTCCGAGCCACCAATATGTGGATATTCGTTAATTAATTATTAGATAGATTTTCTCTCTTCATCTTTGAGAATCACTCTAATATCTGTTTGCACATTCCATCACAATGCTCCGGATAAGTTAGAAGAAGAGCTTTCTTTCGCGAGACATCCTCCCTTGATTCAACTATTTATTTATACACATACGTGTTTTTTAGGATGTATGATATTTAGAAAAGGGTATCTTAAAAGTTAAAAAGTATTCAAAACATTTAGAGACCAGTGCAGTATCCACAAACTGGATTAAACACAGAAAAAGAAAAGCAAAATTATGTTCTTCTGAACCACAAAACGAGTTTGCTGTAATGATTGATATGATGTTGAAATATGTAGACATGACTAAATTGTTTATGACACGATCACGAAACAAAACTATGGTTACTAAGGTCTTACCTTTGCAGTTTACTACTCAAAACTCTTGTCTTATGCATTGACATTATTTTTCCCAGATTCTGTTTGATCGTTGATTTGATTATTACCAATTGGGTCTATGGACCTGATATGATGACCTACGGTTCTGATACGTTTCTCTACGTGATAGAATCAGAAATAAAGTGATCCGTAGTAGAACCAGAGTCACCGACATAGTCCAACGAATCGCGAACCTGAAGTGGCAATGGGCGGGGCACATAGTCCGAAGGACCGATGGACGTTGGGGGCCGAAGGTGCTGGAGTGGCGACCCCGCACCGGACCCGCCACAAGGTGGACCGACGACATAAAGAGGGTCGCCGGTAGCCGCTGGAGCCAGGCGGCGCAAGATCGGGTCTTGTGGACGTCATTACGTGAGACCTATGTCCAGCAGTGGACGTCCATCGGTTGAAGCGACGACGACGACGACGACGGGTCTATGGGAATATTGGATGGATAAGATCTACTCTATTATCATATAAATCCACTTAAATATTTTGTTTTATTTAGCACGAGAAAATTTATTATTGTTTTTCATTTAAGGGTTTTTTATTATTGTCTATGCCATAGTAGGCACAGTACTTAAATATTCTTACAAGGAATCTGTGCATACTTTGGGACCTGTGCCAAGTGCTATCCATATACAATTGCGGTTTTCGCTAACACGTTTCGCGTAAATGTACTTTTGGAATTCCCCATTTGAATATTTATTGCTTACATTTAAATTTCTGTCACTAAATGTTGCTGATAACAAAAAATTGGCCAGTTTTTCGTTCATGTAATGTTGTTGTTTTTAAGAGTTAATGTTAATACTATCACAAATATTTTTAATTATAACTTTATTGCTGTAATTGTAAGCTTGTCGACTTCATATCAGATAAGGATAGCAATGGATTTGTATGCCTTACAATATATCTCGGGTAGATGTTTTATAATCATTGTTTAAAATTGCTTGCCATGGCTAAGTTAAGAGTAGGTTACATATTATTTGACAATAAATTAGCGAACATAAACGTGAAGAATATTGTGTTCAATTGCAAAGTAACAGAATTGGATTTGGGTTGAAAAGGGGCTGGTATAAGTGGTGATAAGAAAACTAATTACACACAAACAGAATAAACTTACGGATATAACCATATCATTTAGACACTTGTCCCTGTAGTGTCAATGAGCAAAACAGTCTAGATTTAGGTAAGAACAAGAATTAGTGATTTCCAAATCTTGACTCTTAAGAATTTTTTGATTTTGTATAACACATTAAAATTTGTCTGACGCCGCTAAAAATGACTTCATCGAACGTTAGCTCAATATAGTGCATAGACAATGCTTTTGATTTCATCTAATTAAATATTCACACGACGCTCTATCAACGGATACGTAAAGATACGCTGCTGAGTGCTGAGCACGATTTGAAGGAACTTCCGATTGGGTTATAATTGGCTCTGAGCAGTCAACTCACGACTCAAATCTGCTATGGTGTATAAGGCCTTGTGATATGATGCTTTATTACCGTCCTAAACTTTCGATTTGGCTATTGCTTGTTGGCATTCTGTCCTTTACCATGTAATTAAGAAAAATATTACTTGTCCCTTATTCTGAAAGGAAAAATAAAATGACATCTTCATAATTAAGTCTTTGTCTTAATTCGGTATTATCTCTGTTAAAGGATTTCGCGTCTTTACCTTGAAATAAATATATCACTTAAGTGATTTCTATAGCATAAATTTTAAAACTCGATAAGAAATAATGCGAGCAAAGTCGCCAAGGGTTTGGGGGTAGTACAGTCCAAACCTAAACTCTAATTAGTGAAAAAAATGTTGTCCTATTCCTGAGGTTATCAGTATCCAGCAATGGAGGATTAAAATGCTGCTATTTGTTGACATTTTGTCTCATAGCGAAATCTTTAATAACTAATTAATAATTGTAACCAACATTGCGTCCAAAATATTTGCCACGAAAGTTTAAAAGTCTTGTAGACTTTACTTTCATGCAGATATTAAATATAAAAACAGCTTTGTCCCTAATTTAGTTCAACTTGCATCTACTGACTTTAAGTAAACCGCCTATCATCTGTTCACCTACACTATCTTCTGATACGATATCGCCATTCCACCACAGAATCCCAAGGTCCCTTTATTTCTACAAACTTTAGGTTTCCTATAAATATCCTCATTAATCTCATTATACAGACAAACTATGAGAATAGTGAGCTCCTTCATGTGCTGCATGATTGTGTTCTTTCTTATGAAGACCGCTGTTACCAGTCGCGTTTAAGTTGTATATGTTATCATTGGTAACAGGTGCTGTTTCAAAGAAGAATGCAACATAAAATTGTCCTTCATTACCGTCAGACAAAACATTGTTAACACCTCTTCCTCATCAAGCCATTAACTGCTGTTGACAGGTTTCTCTCTGATTTTGTTCTACTAGTATTTTGGCAAACTATATTTAGTTTCGGATTTCGGTGGGCTATATTAGTTCCCCTATAAATCTCCTAATTTCTAATCATTCTAACAAATATTCTCTTTCATCTGCTGCATGAATGTATTCATTTTTATGAAACCCGATGTTAGCAGCTGCGTTTATTTTGTATATTATATCATTGGTAACTCGTACTGTTTGAAAGAAACATGTAGTATCAAATTGTCCTTGATTAGTAAGTCTCATTTTAATATTTCGTGTCGTTGGGTTTTTTATCACCTGATTGGAGCAAGTGAAGCGTTCAAATGGCGCGGCGGTCACGCACGCGGCAATTGCAGCCACAACGAATGCAAGAACGTTGTTGCGGCTGAATGCATGAACTTGTGACATAATCAATCGTGACTGAAGGTGACTTTCCACATGACGTTACGTTGGAACAATTCACCTGTTTTCCGTATTAAAAAAAGTAAATCACCGATTTAATATGCATAAGTATTAAATGCCATTTGATGTGTGATTATATAAAGGTCGTTCGATCCGAGGAGTGACTATCGCAAAAAGAGATCTAGAAAGATAGATATAAATAAATACTTATCTGACTAAAGGTCGTTTTCCAAAAGCCTGGAAAAAAGCTGTTATTATACCCTACCAAAAAAAGCTAAAGATGAAACTTTGATAGATTTAAGACCAATAGGATTGTTACCAATTGACTTACCACTTTGGACAAAATAAAGTTATACCAGTTCACCAGTTAGGATTTTCCAAACAGCACAGTGCTACTACAGCTTTGTTACACATTTCTCACGATATTCTTACCTTTTTTTTTACTTTTGACTGCCTTAACCATAAGTTATTAATACAAAAATTATGCTATTTTGGTTGCGATAACTCTATTTGTGCAAGGTTTACGAGTTACTTTGATACCAGGAAAGAAATTTTAGATTGCCTAGATGAAAATGGTAAAAGGGTTAGATCTACTCTCCTACCAACTAATAATTGTATAATGCAAGGAAGAAATGTTAATCTATTTTATAACTTTTGTCCTATTTCATGTAAACGACACATTTTTTGCGAATAAAGATCTTTATTATTATTATTTATTGTTCAGATTTAAACGGTTAATCGGTTTCTGGCGCTGTTAGTTTAACAAGTAATAAATTTCCGATAGTTTAAAATAAAATCTGTAGTAGGCCGCAATGCTCAAAGAGCCAGATGCGCGGAGGGTAGTAGTCTCCTTCTGTGAAGATGTTCTTCGCAAAAAGGAGACTGCTGAACGAACACGTGAGAGGGATGATCCCGCTCGCACAGTTGCACATCGGGCCCGCCGTGGCAACCGAACTGCCGCTATGCCTGCCAGGGCTGCGAGGTCGTGAGCTCTCAGTGTGGGGACACTGTCTGCTCCAAGATGACCGTCAGATTTTTGTGCAAGGGTGGCGCTGGTATGTTCTGCCCAAGTGGCCAGTACCAACCCCCGGCAGGCATGCGATGTATCGAGGGGGATTTAGTGAGTAAAAATCGCACATAATCCGATATCTTTTCCCCAGATCTCGGGTATGTTTTTGAACATTTCCCCCCCGTCAAGAAAAAAAAGGCATTTAAAGTATGATATCTCGAAAGTAATTAAGAACCGCACAATGGATAATGGAGCAAGCTTCACTCGGAGGTTCTTCGTCCGATCAAATTCAAAATAAGGAAATCTGTTGAACTAAGGTCATCGATTTAGATTAATGAGTTGATACGTACATATACCAATGGCTGTTGCACGTAGAAGAATAAATATGTCGGAGAATAGGAGAGAACGGACGGAGTAGTATAAAGCACAGGGGCGTAGGGTTCTCCGCCGACATCGTCATTAATGGGATCCGTTATTTAATTTCTTATTCTGTGGGCGTTCGTGGGTAATGTTGGTGCAATCAAACACTTTATTAATGAACTCGAGTTATAATGTTCAATCACTTAATGTTCCCAATATCAATTTACACAAACTTATTAAGAATAATAGCTAGGAACGCGACAGTTTCAATAGTCGACCACTCCGGCCGACCGCCGCTCGAGAACTGCCGAGAGACGGGCCGGACCGCCACTTATTGACTCTGCCCCCACGCCGATACAAAGATGGCCCCAGCGCTCCACAGACTATTACACACCGACCAGCGATCCACAGACTCTTGCATTCCGACAGATATATGCTGAGATCCACAAATGTTGTGGTGTTATTTAGGGTGATATTCCAGAAATTGGACAAATGATATCAAGTAGGACAGCCTTTGGATGCCAATGGATCGGACCCTAAGGAAGACACTAGTGGACGACCATCAGACAAATGTGAGAGACTTTTATAAATTTAATTTCTTAAAAATGTTTCTATAAGAAACAGTCAAACGTTACCAGAATAAATTAATTTGTTTAAACTAGTCGGTATTTATTAAAACTAAGAGAAACAATTTTAATAATGGGTATACGTGGAGGAAGTAAAATTTCTTCGCCTTATATTGTCTTAAGGGGCTCATCCCATGTGATGGGCTCAAAAAATCCATTTTTTTTACATAAATTGCTTCCTCATTTGTCTAGAATACGGTAGCAAAGTGATTTTTGAAAATTCGTAGTTTTAAAGATACGGCAGAAGAAAGTGCAGTGTGGAGCTCTGAGTTGGCCGTTGGGGTCTGGGCCTATTGTGTTTATATCTGGCCTTTTATACATATATACCGTTTTTAAACGAGCCAGGATTGACACAAGAGCTGAACAATTTGCTTTAAAAGACTTTCAAGAGGAAGAGAAAGGAATACTCTATAGACCAGGGATCGCCGATTGAGGGTAAGTTGAGATTTTCATAGTTTTAAACGGATTTGAGACTTTAGACGCATTTTATGTTTTTCAAACCTTCCTCCATCGTATATCAAAAACGGCTTGAATTGAAATTTATAGGACACTTAACACATGTAAACGGTGGAATTAGTGGGGGTGTTCAAAACGCTATAACTCAAGTTCTACACAATATTTTTAGCTTAAAATTTATATATATACGGTCGAAATATATGTTAATAAATGAGCATAAACTTAAAGCTCTATCTATTTACTGGTCGTAGAAAATATCCCAAAAAAACAGGCCGTCACATGGGATGACCCCCTTAAATAAAATAGTTATTTAGAAATTGTATTGAATAAATTTCATTATAAATATTTTGTCGTATTGTTTATTAGTAAAGACCCAACAGTTATACGTACTCGCACCTACTTCTCGTATTGCGTTAATAATTTTTTTTCTCACGTGGTCGTCGTCGTTTCAACTGATGGACGTCCACTGCTGGACATAGGTCTCACGTAATGACCGCCACAAGGCCCGATCTTGCGCCGCCTGGCTCCAACGGCTACCGGCGACCCTCTTTATATCATCGGTCCACCTTGTGGGGGGTCTGCCTACACTGCGCCGTCCGGTGCGGGGTCGCCACTCCAGCACTTTCGGTCCCCAACGTCCATCGGTCCTTCGGACTATGTGCCCCGCCCATTGCCACTTCAGGTTCGCGATTCGTAGGGCTATGTCGGTGACTTTGGTTCTACTACGGATCTCTTCATTTCGAATTCGATCACGTAGAGAAACTCCGAGCATAGCCCTCTCCATCGCACGCTGAGTGACTCTGAGCTTCCGCATGAGGCCCATAGTCAGCGACCACGTCTCAGAACCGTAGGTCATCACTGGCAACACGCACTGTTCGAAGACTTTGGTCTTCAGGCACTGAGGGTTATCGGACGAAAATATCTGGCGTAGTTTCCCGAACGCTGCCCAACCGAGTTGGATTCGGCGGTTGACCTCCTTCTCGAAATTGGACCTACCTAGCTGGACTATATGTCCCAGGTATGTGTACTCGTCTACAATTTCGAGCGCTGAGTTCTCAACGATAATTGGATGTGGCGGTATATGGATATTAGACATGATTTTCGTCTTATCCATGTTCATTTTCCGGCCCACCCGTTGAGAAACTCTGCTGAACATAGGTCTCACTAACTGCCGGAGACTGGGGGCCCTTGCTGCCTTGTTTTTGTCATATTGTGGATTTGCCAATAATCACCACGCTTGGCAGGCGGGTTGGTGATCGCAGTACTGACCTTCTCGCACCGATAACGCTGCTGCCCGTTATCGGTCTGTGGCATTTAGGTCAGCTGTAAAGAATGGTTATATCGCCATTTGCCGGAGCCTCGTCGGTAGGAGCAGGGTGCACCGCGTGCAGGTGAGGTTGGCGTTTGGAGAAACGGACTGGCACGCGTTTCCCCCTTACACCCCTCTTTTCTCTACCATAAAAAGTGGCACCTCAAAAGTGGATAACGGGTCAAGTGATAGTAGAATTGATCGTTTAAATTGTTTGGCATTTATTTAAATTATGAAGTGAAGCCGATGTAATACCGATTGTACTTGTAAGACGGTATTGAAAAGACGCAGTAAGCGGTCCGATATCACGTTGCAATGATGCAAGCAGCCGCGGCGATAAGCCCGGAATGCAATTAAACGTGCACCGCGACGAACTGCTTATCACCGACCTTGGCAATGACATTGAGACCTTGCTCTTGGAGAAATTACGATGTACAAGAGCGAGCGTGACCGGCCAATTTGTAACTCGTCTCATGTTTATTCCTATTGAATTCTTTGGATTTAACATGCAGTGTGTAGGACAGCCACACAAATATAACTCCGAGTTTACAGTATACTGTAAAAATCTTAGGCGCGTTATGACTGGCTTTTCCTAAAATTAACAACCTTACACCATTATAGCTTTTCCCACTTCCGACATATACGCTTTGGCCAAGTTTCTCATCTCTTGCCGTTTTTCTTCGTCGTTTCATAGTTCTTTGTTTTCATATTACGCATAGAATATATATAAAATGTGTTATTTTAAATTGATATAACAAATATTATTGAACCATAAAAATGTAAGCTCGATAAAGAATTTTATCTTAATTTAGTGGAGCTTGGTAGAAGATTGTGTAAGTTCTTCCATATCATCCTCTGTTTATACATAGCGGAAAATATCGATTAAACTACCATAAATATGACATATTTCGTAGCCGTTTTTATACAGCTACAAGTGGGCTCCGATCTTCTGAGTTAGAGGATGATCAGGAAACCGGCATATCGAGTCATTTTGACTCGTTTCGTATACATTTCACCAAAATAAAATCGTTCCAAAACATATTACTTAAAAGACTGTGTTTATTGTAGCGTTATTACCAGTTGCTGTAAAATGTAAAGAAAAATAATACATACATACATGGCATCACGCCTCAATCCCTTTGGGGTAGGCAGAGACCATGTCCTTTCACTGGCCACGATCCTTGCATATCTCCTTCGCTTCTTTCATTCTCATTAAACCTTTCGTACCAGTTCGTCGATTTAGAGTAGTCTTGACCTGGCCCTTATTTAAAATGTTTCGGATTTGGTCCAGGAACGTGGGCTTTGATCATCCGCTTCCATCTTTACCACGCTTGACTCATAAATTCTTTTTGTCAGTCTCCTTTCATTCATTCTCTCTACATTCCCAAACCGTCTAAGCATAGCTTTCTCAATTTTAGTCACTACATCTTTTTATTTACCACAATATGAAGAATAATCAATATTATTTTCGAACCCAAAGTGGTTGTCAACAATTTCTCCCTCTTCTATTTTGTGATTCTTATTATTTTTTTCGTCAAAAAAGAAAAATTGTCATGTGCAGAGGTTGGCAGTTTGTAAGCAAGTGGGTATTTATTTTATTTACATTTTTCACAAAGGGAGATAAAAAAGTTACTTTTTCCGAATCTAAAACTTCTTTCATAATTATCTCTTTTCCCACCTCTATCATTTGAAATAACAAAACTATTCCGCGAATACATAAAAAATCCTCGCACTTAGCAAATTCGTCGAAAATACTTAAATGTGTCTGTGGGTTTTTTTTATTGAATAACAAAAACCAAAGTTTTTGAACATTTTATTTATTCACTCCTCGATATAGACATATCGGAGGGCAGGTGTCTGTGGAACGCTAGCGCTATCTGTCTATCGGCGTGGGAGAGTCAATAGTGGCAATCCGGCGGGAGTCTCTCGGTAGTTCTCGGGTAGCGCTCCGCCGGAGCGGTCGACTGTTGGAACTGTCGCGATCCTAGCTATTATTGTTAATGAGTTAGTGTAAATTTATATCGGGAACATTAAGTGATTGAACATTATAATCCGAGATAATTATTATTATTAAGTGTTTGGATTATTAAATGGATTATTAAGTGTTTGGATTGCACCAACAGTATAAGAAATTAAATTATGGATACAATTAATGACGGCGGAGAACCCTACGCCCCTATGCTTTATGCTTCCTTCTCTCTTATTCTCCGACAGACAACCTTTTTCATCTATTTTGATATTTTAAATTTGGTTCTCAATTGCTTATGATCTGAACCTGAACAAAATATTTTTGGGCACTTCTACACATGAACAATACAAGGCGAGCATAAAGTTATAAAAAAATGTATATTATATTTAGATAAGAGAATTAATAATACACTGACAGCTCATTTCGTATGCAACGCCGTTAGTTCTTACATCATCACCTCAACATACCGAGAGAAACCTACGCCATTATTTATTCTATTATATATAGGTTATTTATGACTAGCATACATTATCTATTAAATGCTCCGTGATTGAACATCAACTTACCACGTGTTTTGTCACTCTCCTCCATATATAAAACTATGACCCACGTTACTTCGTCTGACACGTTAGTGTGTTACTTAGAATCCGAAAAAAACATACAAATCGCTTCGCGGTCAGACAGACAGAGATTTTTTATATATTGTTTCTATAAAACATGCGTATTAAGGAGTCATCTATAAAATACATCATTTGGGGGAGGGTGGGCGGAAGGGTTAATAAATTTAGCATTGTGCACCAAGTTTCGGAGTTCATCGTGATTATTGACTGTGACAACGAATTTTTATGGATATCATATATGAAAGTTTATAATTGTTGGTTCAGTTGACTGTATGAGGTTCTTAGGGGTTCGGTCTTCAATTCTTGAATGTTCGGGTCTCGAAGGATCGGTCTTTCAATATTCGGCGCTTGGGTCTTTAGGGTTCGTTGTTCAGTTAACCGTGGTCGTGCTTCGGTTATGGGTTTTTGAATTTTCACACGTCGCGCTTAATAGGAGATTTACTCCTCTCGGGAGTCTAAGGCAAAATGTGACATACAAACTCTGGGAGAGGCCTTTTATACAACTCTCCTACTCGGCACGTACATACGGCGTAACGAGCAGGAAGGAAGGCGATCGCGGGTGCGGAGGTAGGAGAGGGAGGGGGTTGCTGGCGGTTGACCAATCAGGATTAATCGCCGCCGGCGACAGGCTAGGTTCGGTGCTACCATCCGCAACAACACCAACTATGATTATCCTTTCCACTATAAAGGAACGCCATCTGGATTTGTTCTTGGTGACGTGTAAGTCATCGTCGATGCCCGAGAAATTACCCCCGGGTAATGAAACTGCTTCGAAACCTATACACTTCAACTTGATTGTCAAGAACCCCTGATGAATGAAAACTGCAGATACTTTTTGGCTCAGGGGTTGGATGCTGTATTGATAGAACTTTGGAAACTGGCACGCCGGCCTCTCGCTCTTTTACCATTAATTATGCTACATGTTTTCTATATTACCTTGATTCTTGGCAATGTGATTGAAGGACTCAAGCATTTTCTTGAGGCAGATGATGGAAAGCCTGTAATCTGGACTTTTTTGATGATTGATGCGTTGCTCCGTCGTGCTGTCCAAGGTTTTGTAATCAAGCATGACAAAAAATAAATAACGGTCCAAATTCGCACGGCACGACTAAATGATAGCAAAAAACCTTTGGCATTTGTGAACCGCGCTAAATCCGTCGTGATCCCTCCGTATTGTTTGCCGAAGCGTTTTGACTATGGTAAATATGCTCAACGTATTTGTGCCTAAGTTGTAAAAATTTTGCAATACAAATATTTGATGACATACAATTTAGAAGCCTTCATATGACATCGCAAGTGGAGTGATAAATATAAAGGCTCTTAGTAACTTATACCATCGTAAACTTCAGATAGAATGGTAACGCCGTACGATTTGATGGTAAAACTCCTGGGTTTATTTTCTAACTTGTCAGTGTCCTAATGAGAGGCTTCCACTATGCTTAGTTATCAACATCTTTCCAGCAAAGACCTTCCGAACATCACATTGTTTATACGACTACTGAAAGATACTGACTACTGAAGTCCAGTGGTCAGCATATTCTCAATATTTGGCCGACGTTGGGAAGTTAGCGGTGTGCTCCACCTCCGTTCCTCGGAAGGCGCGTTAAGCCGATGGTCCTGCGCTTGATTTCTCTCCGCGAGTGTCGGAATGAGGTCACATCGGGCTATGAGAGTGAAGGAATAAAGAGTATACGCTAAAACTCAGCGGAACCCCTTTCATCTTTCGCATTCGTCCCTGGTGTGCCAGAGGGGTCCTACTAAGGATTCGGGGTGGGAAGGAGCGTCCACTGCATTCTCACTCTTGGGCCTGCTTGAGCGAGATGACGGTCTCGCAGAAGAAGGGCTCATCCGCCAACAGTCTATTACTGTAGAGTATCCCACCTACAATACTCCCCAGCGAGTGGTCGCCGCACATCAGCTGAGGTCTCCAGGATAGGCAATCTGTCACGGCCTTGAGTACTATGCCTGCTAACCCGCAGTCGAGCATCATGGTGGGCCTACGCTCTAAAAGCCCTATCTCCCATGTGAGCAGGCCTGTGCTCAGCAATAGGACTTTAATGATATGCTACTTATCATCTTTTTCACTGAAAGATATCCTGTAAAGTATGATGATCATGAAGTAAAGTACTCTCAATTGTAACATTTGATAAATTGCTTTGTTACGCGTCGGGGGGGGGGGGGGGGGGGGGNTTTTTAATTCTATTTATTTAGATGTTATAGTAGGTTAGTATTTACATTTAAGAACTTATTATCGTTTAAATATAGTATTATACGAATGTTATTGTAAATCTACTGTCGCAAGGCTGTCTGTGAAGTAACTCAGGTTCTCCCTGAAAACCAGCGTCGCAGCTTACTGTGACTTCGAGCTGAGTGGCGAACCTTATTTGCTTCACAGATATATGTTACTTTTTCGTTTATATACTATTTGTTATAAAAAATAAAATTTTTATCTATCTATCTACGACAGTGCAATCAAGGACAATATGTCGGCGATTTAGGCTTGCATCGGCTGTTTACTTACATCGTGGTTTTGTTAAGTCACAATGTTTCTTGTATGCATAACAAGTACAACATAAATATCTCAGATCTCCAGATTCATCGTCTCTCATCAATATTAAAGTTATATATCATTTATCGGCGCTATCGTGCATACATAGCTCCATTATTAATTCGCAAATGTTTTCATTGTGTTTGCATGCTAATTTAAATTCCTAACACACAGCAGGCTACCTATTTAAGTATACTTTTATCGCCATTGCAATACTGTTTGTATTTTTTCGTCTCACCATAAAATATTGATTTGAAGGACAGACTCCAATAAGACTGACGTCATCTAAATCTATGTATCTTAAAGCATTTATAACTCAAAAACACTGATTCGTTGGATACATCTCAGTTCCTAATAGGCGAGTAGCTGTTTTATTAAAATATAGGAAAAATACAGAAGAACCATCATCACAAGTTCTCCAAATGTTTTCACCTGTTTGACGTAAAATATAGTATACATATTTATTTCGCAACGTAGGGAATATTGGAAAATCTGTGACTTAATAAACACTAAGTCACAGATATACCAATATTCCCATGGAATCGGGGTATATAAGTGAAAAACGATTACGTTCTCCGAGATTTCGAAAGTTCTTCACTCTATGTACTTGAAATTGCGCAAATCTTCCTGTTGATTCTATTAAGAACGGATTTCCCAAAATTCCCACGGAATTAAAAACTACGAGGGTAATATCGTGGAGAACATAGGTTCTTAGTGTAAATGGGTTTCCCGAAATTTCCGCGGGATTGAGAATTGCACGGGTAACACCGCGGCGAACAGCTAGATTTAATATTGCATCGTCAGGAGTCTGTCCCGTGGTAACAAATCTACCATTGGTTCGGAAAGTTGAATCTGCTGAGAAGAAACCGGCTAGAAACTCAACGGTTACTCCTTTAAAGATAGTTTTGTATGCTACAATATGTAATATATTGCTTCTGTGAGCAACTGGAATCATGTCCAAACATTTTTATCGCTTAAATTATCTTCAACATTATAATTTGCCTTTAGTAAAAGGATGATTTTTAAAATTAAGTGGAGTATTATTCCACTATGTGGGGTCGGCACAGCATGTTTCCTTTCGCCACTTCACACTATCCGCTGTCATTTCTACATTCACACCCTTAATACACATATCCTCTTTCACACAATTCATCCACACTTTTTTTGGTCGCCCTCTCCCGGCCCTGCCGCTTACCATCATATTTAGGACCCTCTTACATACATGGCTATCCTCCCTTCTCATTACATGTCCATACCAGGCTAACCTTCCACTCCTTAACTTCTCGGTCACTGGTGCTACTTTCACACTTCCTCTAATATACTCATTCTTAATCTTATCCAATTTTGTCACTCCACACATCCATCTCAACATTCGCATCTCCGCTGCATGCAATTTCCTTTCATTCTCCCCTTTGGTGGCCCAGCACTCTGATCCATACAGGATGACAGGTCTTACGATCGTCTTATAAATTTTCCCCTTTAGTTTAAGGGACATTCTGGCATCGCAAATTGATCCCGAGACCTGCCTCCACTTAATCCAAACTGCATTTATCCTGCTAGTAACATCTCGGCCAATGCCTCCGTCGTTTTGGAAGACAGAGCCGAGGTAACGGAAATCGGAGCAGACTCGAAGGGAAACACCATCTAAGACAATCGAAGAAAAACTGGATGGATCCCCGAAATCACAGTACAGATGTCCTGTTTTGGTCCTATTGATCTTCAACCCTGAGCTTTCCAGTTTTTCCTGCCATATTTCTAGCCTTCTCTGTACCTCAGCTCCATCCTCTCCAATACACACAATGTCATCGGCAAACAGCACCAAGGTGCTTCCTTTTGTATGTTTGATGTCAATGCATCCATTACCAGGAGGAACAGATAAGGGCTTATAGCCGATCCCTGATGCAAACCTACGCCCACATTGAATTTGTTAGTTTCGCCAACTGCGGAGTAGTAAAAATGCGTATGCTCGACCCGATAAATGAAATCTGAACCTTTTTCACTTTAAAATATGTTTTTATTTCTTGTATTTAAATTGTATTATTCACTTTTCTTACTGTATAAATGTATATTTGAAATTATCTCTTAGAGAAGGATGAGATAGCAATAAATGTAGTTTCAATGACCGCCTTCCCCCATAACAGTATGCCGTAAGACATAATGCTATAGAAATAAACGAATTACTCCATTTTGGCAGATTCACCATCAGTGTAGTGTCTAACTTTTCTAACAGCAAATGCCGCGGAACTAACTTTACTGGCCAGGGTCTTAATATGGGCGCCCCACTGAAGCCCAGAATCTAATGTTTTACCTAGAAATACTGTAGATTTAACTTTCTCTACAGGATTATCATTAGTTCGAATATTTGTGCATTTGTGAAATTTCTCTTTGGCAAACCAATGTAAGACATAGTTTTAGACGTGATGTATATTTAAAACATCATTGTGAGCTTCTATGCAACCATGATGTAAGTGAAATAGCTGATGAGAGCCATAGGTGCCGTCATATTGGTCTTGGCTGCCCTGTCGAAGGCCTTTCATTTTATGCAGTCGCGTCGTAAAATCTAATGTGTCATCCTTTTTTCATATTGTATTTCTGAATAAAGACAACAAATTATTCATTATGTATCCTGATATCGTGTAAAAATGATTGGAGTGTGTAACTATTCAACATAATGCCGTGGTCTTTGTCTCTGTCAAGGTCATGCAAACTTGACTCATGCTTACACCATACCTATTTGTAATAAGACAAACTCGCGTGAATAATAAGACGTTGCTTAAATCAAAATAATACCTAATATTCCAAACCCTAACAGGCTTATCCTAATTGATCATATACTTGCAATGCTCCAACATAGGGGAATAAGGAGTCATTTTCTTTTGAAGATAAGTATAAACTTTCTTCCGAGCTTATGGGTTGACGACCTCGCTGGCGCAGTGGTGCGAGTATTTGCTTTGCTAGCGAAGGTCCCGGGTTCGATCCCCGGTAGGACGAATTTAGGAAATTGTATTTTCTAGTTTGTCTGAGTCTGGACTGGTGGGAGGCTTCGGCCGTGGCTAGTTACCACCCTACCAGCAAAAACGTTACCGCCAAACAAAGAGATTTGTGTTCCGGTACGATGCTGTGTAGAAACCGTAAGGGGTATATCGCCTCTTAACAGATTAGCGCGCTTCCATCTTAGACTGTATCATCACTTAACATCAGGTGAGATCACAGTCAAGCGCTTATCCGTCAGTAATAAAAAAAAAAAATGGGACTCCCTGGCTGTACTAAATGTAACCAAAGGTGTGAAACTATTGATCATAGAACAAAAAATGTACTACAATATTTTAGAACATATTAATATCTATAAAAAGTCCATATGTCCAACTACTGTAGTTATGCCACTACAACTACTTTGAATTTCAGAAGTTAATGACAGTGCCGACAATAATCAAATCATTTTATTCATATCTCTGTATTAATACTTATCCTATTGAAAGACTGTTTCAATACCTGTAGAATACTTTTTAAATTATAAAAATCGGTCATTCTATTCAAAAGATATAACGAATTTTAAAATGTCAATCTAAAACAAATTGCAGCGATCCTTATAACTGGTCCTGCAACTGGTGAGTTAGCTCATATTCCTATACCTAAGATACCCACCGATGTCCCTATTTTTAAATACCTGTAGAGTATTTTGAAATTTGCTGATGTCGGAAATTCTACGTAAATGATGTTACGAATTTAAAAATGTATTAGTTAAATATATATATATATTCGTTGCAAAGTAAAATCTGTATATTGATTAGATTATGTATGCGAGCGTTGAGAAGTATGAGTGGATTAAAACTGAGTGACAGAGTAAGAAATACTGTGATGAGAGAACGTTGTGGTATAAAAGAAGACGCAGTGACTAAAATTGAGAAAGGTATGCTTAGATGGTTTGGGCATGTAGAGAGAATGAACGAAAGGAGACTGACAAAAAGGATTTATGAGTCAAGAGTGAATGCGAAAGTTGGAAGGGGAAGACCAAGGCGAACGTTCCTGGACCAAATCCAGGACATTTTAAATAAGGGTCAGGTCAAGAGTACTCTAAACCGACGAA
>JACTOM010000092.1:652180-669595 GCA_015832385.1 Elymnias hypermnestra | reverse complement strand
ATACATGGCTATCCTCCCTTCTCATTACATGTCCATACCAGGCTAACCTTCCACTCCTTAACTTCTCGGTCACTGGTGCTACTTTCACACTTCCTCTAATATACTCATTCTTAATCTTATCCAATTTTGTCACTCCACACATCCATCTCAACATTCGCATCTCCGCTGCATGCAATTTCCTTTCATTCTCCCCTTTGGTGGCCCAGCACTCTGATCCATACAGGTTTTTTAGGAATATATTTTAAAATTGGACGAATCAACCCAAAATTTGATTTTAAAGTATACATTGATAATTTAAATTATAACTAGAGAAAAAAATAAGGCTTAAGAAGATTGCTTTTGTGCCTTTCGAACGGCTATAATTATAATTACAAAAGCAAACTTCAAATCAAACAGGATTGTTTATTTTATTGATATGATTTAATTATTCCATTAGTATTTTTTCAAGATGGTGTCCTAAATATTAAGAGTATCAGCTGGTTAACATGACAAGGTCGACTGGCAACTAATTATCTAGACTTCTATAGTGAAAATATTACATCGGTATTTTTTAATAATAAAATCATACCGCCGTCCGTGGTGGTAATGTGACACAGTTTTAATTGCCATACAAAAACGTAGCTATTCGACGTTCACATGTGACCGCAAATTTCTGCGTGGCCTTATTTCATTAAACAAGTGCCGAGCGGCATTTGGAGGGGAACGCCTGGGCCCCTTCACGTCACTCAACTAGGCTAAGGCCGGCCGACGAACCGAGACCTGTCAGGACTGTGTACACCATGGCGATGCTCTTTCTGGGACATTTATTTTTCAAACCAATTCAAAATCAAAATATCTTTATTCAAGTAGATCTTTACAGCACCTTACAGTCGTCACATATCATTATTTTCATATCTATTATTATTATAGTCAGTCAGGAGTGCAACAGTCTGTAGATCGCTGGTGCCATTTGTCTATCGGTGTGGGGCAGAGCAAATAAGTGTCAGTCCAGCGCGCGTCTCTCGCAAGTGACGGCCCGCAATTGCGGTCGACTTTTGAAACTGTGGCGTTTCTAGATATTATTATTAATGAGTTTGTGTATATTGATATCGGGAACATTAAGTGATTGAACATTATAATCTGAGTTAATTAGTAAAGTGTTTAATTGCACTAACATTACCCAACAAACGCCCACAATATGGAAATTATGGATGCCATTAATGACGATGTCGGCGGAGAAACCTACGCCCCTATGCTTTATGCTTCTTCTCCTTTCTCTCTTATTCTCCGACATATATATACACATATAACACATGTAACTAACAGCCGTGGTGACGCAACACATCCTGTTCAACCTATTCATGGACAAATGTTTGACAGATTTAAAAGAAAGTATATATGGGTTAAGATTTTATATCATTATATAGAGCAATTCATTTACTCCCAGGCTTTTTTGTCTTCTAAGTATTCCTTTAAATTAAAGAATGATTTCTCAATTAGCATTCTTTTAATAAAAAAATAACTGACATATTTGTAATATCTTCTGGGAGTTTGTTATAAAAACGTATACAGTTACCCTTGAAAGACTTGCGAATTTTATGTGGCCTACTGGAATTTACAACAATTTAATTTTTCACTAGTTAGTCCTCGCGGGGGTACCCGCGTAGATCCCTATCCCCTTATTATAAAAAAAACATCAACTCACATTAACTAACAACTTGACCTATACTAATAATTACTTCACTATTTGAATTCATACAATTTAGAACTATTTCTCTTAAAACAACAGCACCATACGGCAGCACAAGAGACACAATTGTTCTGTGAGTTAAAGTTACCTCGTATTGCATAACATTTCGTAATATTACACAATGTTTTTATTATTTTTATGTGTTGCCACCTAATTATTTATAGTCTAACACCCTGTAAATACAAATCCGTTTTTAAAAAGTCTTATTTGTTTTTCAAAAGTAGTTTCAATTGTCTTAAACTTATATTTTCTTGGTTTAATGTCATATTTAACCATGACCTACTTAAAATGAATGTGGTTCTTGTGATAAATAATAGGATTAGACGAGTAGACAGATTCTGCCCCTGATAGCTTGACACAACCGCCTACAGCAGTTATGTCGTGACCACGATCCATGCAACTGGGTGGAAATATTGTCATAACCTATAATCGCCATCGCGGTATGTATCCGTTAAATTGTTGTTGAGCAATTAAATTTACACCCGGTAGAATGTGTTTGGTCTTTTATCTCTACAATTCTTTATTTTATCTCTCAGAGTGACTTCCTCAATGACTACGTTAATAAAGGAACATATATTGGAAAATCGAACTGTATTTCAAGTGAATAGGTCTTGCAGTAAGTGTTTCCTTTTTGCTTATATATGCTAATCCCATGGGAATATGGAGAACTTATGAAAGTGAATAACCTCCTAACAGATAACAATAAAAACCTGAAACCAGTCTGCTATATACTGGAATCTGCACTGGATATATTTGTACGTTTCGAAATTAAAAGCATGTACTACATTGACAAATAAAAAAAAAGAATAATCTACTTATCTAAGTAACACTAACAATAATATAAAAATGAATATGAAAATGGTATATTTAATATAAAAGGAAAGACAACTTAAACTGAGCGATAAGAATGATAAATGAAATGAAATTTATTATTATAAATTTACAATTGCTTACAATTGGCTCCGGCTCCTGAACTAGATCTGTGTTCCAGGAACCAGTACCCACTCCGCCTATAGCTAAATATAAGAAAAATTAAATAAAATAAACTATAGTTATGAGATTAACGAAAATCGGTAATTACAAGACAGAACTTAACTTATAATTATTATCTAAGTACCTACGTAAGTTGCAGACCAAATTAATATATATGAGTGTCCATTTGTGCGCGTGTATATTTTGAAGGTGGTAAGTGATGCATTGTAGGTATCATTGCTTTAGGTTATGCCAATAATCACCACGCTTGGCAGGCGGGTTGGTGATCGCAGTGCTGACCTTATGATCATATAAAGAGGGTCGCCGGTAGCCGTTGGAGCCAGGCGGTGCAAGATAGGGCCTTGTGGCGGTCATTACGTGAGACCTATGTCCAGCAGTGGACGTCCATCGGTTGAAGCGACGACGACGACGACGAAGTGATGCATGCGTTGTTTATTAGGGAGTGTACCTTACGAATGTGTATTCGGTTATTTAATTAAGTTTTCTGTTGTCTCATAGTCGTATTCCTCTAACCATATGTTTAACAATTTTTTTAGGTTAAAGTCGTAAGTTTGGTAATTCTAGTTTTAGGAGAATGCCTGATTAAATCGTTGTGCAAACAAGGTGATTGAAATGCGTAATGTCTACTAGCGAACTTGCTGTGGTGGTGGTGTTTTATTAGGTAACAATAGGGCAGTAGACGTTTTATGATATTTCCGGATACAACTAAATATGTATAGTTTACGAACCGAGAGCAGTTTGGCTTTTTTATACAAATCTCTTGTAGAGAATCTAATAAGTAAAGACATCATTAGTTTAAGTACATTGGCGTTCTAATTTTAGCAGACAGGTTTTGCTGGCAATATTCATGTCAACTTTATATTTTTACTAGCTATATTTAAAATTACGTTTTTAAAGTAATTAATATTATTTTAAAATAGATCAAAGTTACCATCAACGTTACAATCCTAATTAGCTTTCATAAAAATATAATTTTTATAATAATAAAACCCTGTTTCCTTTGTATTGATACTGATTGGTCACCCTATCATTGCGGCAATTTAAACCAGACCTCCAGTATCATGAATATCTGGTGTTAATGCCTATCGGGGGTTAGGTTTCTGCGTGCCTCCTCTAATTGGTGACAAGGATAAAAATAATCCACTGTACTTGAAGTGAGCTTAAAGCGAAGAGAAAGGCTTGCTGCTTTAACACTCATGGCGTTTTTAACTTAATAAAAATGAAAGATGACAGTTATACTCTTGACTCTGTCAATTTTGGACTTGATCTCACTTGACATGATGCTGTCAAAGATGATATGGAGCTTACCTGATAAAAAGAAATTTAACAATTCATGATCTTTAGGCAGCATTACACATCTTTACTAGTAGGATGGTTGCGAATTGCCATAAATTTGCACTACCAGGACCTCAAGCTAACGAAGCGAGTACACCAGCAAGGCCTGCCACTATCATTTCGCTAAAGGAAGCACATGAGAGGCAGAGGGAGGATGCTGTTGATTCTCCTTCACTCCAGCGCGGGGTTTTGGGAGGTAGAAAGCGTAGATTGACGCTTCTCCTCCTTCCTCCTTAAGTTTCTCAGAGGAATCTTTCGGAGTACCAGAGTAGATTGCGTTTACTGGTTCTCTGATACTCGTCTAAAGAATGTGAAGGGTATCGTCAGGATCTAAGACGTATTCTGGCTTGACAGCGAGTCCCACACTCCCAATAATTATACTTGGTAGAAAATTTTGTTCCCAGTAACAGGAGAAGGGAGAAAGCATTTCTGCCTCATTGGTCAAGTGGTTAATATGTTCGACTACAGACGTGAGGTCCTGGGTTCGAGTGCCGGGTCGGGCCACTTCAAACATCGATATTGACCTTTCTATTTATGTTTTGGCAGTGTGATCCACCGCCGTGCCTTGGATAGCACGTTAAGCCGTCCATCCTGCACTTGATCTTTCTCCGGTCGTGTTGGATTTCCGCCACATCGGACTATGAGAGCGAAGGAATAGAGTACATTTGTGTACTACGCCTGCCAATCCGCATTTTTCAAATGAGTAAGGAAGCCTGTGCCCAGTAATACTTTCCTTTAGTAGTTTCCGATCCTATGGAAATTTGGATCGAACTATCAATCTAAACTATTATAGTCATCATCATCAAAATTTTAAACAATGACATGTATCGTGGTGCAACACAATATAGACTGTTGTGGATACTGTAGTGAAATAATTCATTTCCTTCACTGATCCGGAGAGCGATCCGTGCTCTCTGCCCAGCCACTTGTCTAGATGAGGGCGGATCGCCCCTACTATGGCCGCCCCCGCCACTGGGGACCCGAGATCCTCATTCTACCTCTGGGTCAAGGTTCTGTTAGAACCCTGACCCTCCTTACTTCATTGAACTATTACAATTTTGGATTGTTAAACATATGTCACTACTGCATATTTTTACGTCGTAATGGGGGAGCCTTGTTAACAGTTAAACGACGTGTTTATTTCGAGTAATCGGTTATTGACCAATAAAGATAACAAGCATGTGTCGTTTGATACAAAACGTGTAATTTTAAAATAAACGGTATATAGTTGCATGTATCTGATTAATTTTTCTCGGTATGGATTTGCAGGAGGCTTTCGCCATGGCTTGATACCACGATAGAACTGTTTATGCTATCTATTTTCAGTTACGATTTTTTACAGTGTCGTAACTTACTATAAGGTGATGTTACATTCAAATGCTAACCTAGCTGTGAGCGTCACATAGCTGATCGTGATGACTGACGCTTGATGTCAATTTATACCCAAGAAATACACCTGGTTTCACAGTTTCTATGACATAAAACGAAACGCTGTACGTAATAATATGGACATTCAATAATTACATATGTTACAGATTGTACATATATTCTTTATATATATGTCGGAGAATAAGAGAGAACGGAGCAGCATAAAGCACAGGGGCGTAGGGTTCTCCGTCGACATCGTCATTAATGGGATTCATTATGTAATTTCTTATTCTGTGGGCGTTCGTGGGTAATGTTGGTGCAATCAAACACTTTGTTAATTAACTCGTATTATAATGTTCAATCACTTAATGTTCCCGATATCAATTTACAACTCATCAACAATAATAGCTAGGAACGCGACAGTTTCATTAGTCGACCACTCCGGCCGGCCGCCGCTCGAGAACTCCCGAGAGACGGGCCGGACCGCCACTTATTGACTCTGTCCCCACGCCGACACAAAGATGGCGCCAGCGTTCCTTAGACTATTACACACGGATCAGCGATCCATAGACTCTTGCTCTCCGACATATATTTCTAATATGGTGATGGCTTGGTATAATTCAATGTTCCAAACGTGGTTTTGTGTACTCTAGGATAGGTATAGCCGAAAAACGCTGTGCCTCCACCAAATACAAATAATTTTATGAACTAAACTCCATTATATAAGTAAGTAGCAGCCCATTAACGTTCCACTGCTTGGCCCAGGCCTCCTCACTCCAAGAAGCGAGGGTTTTTAGAGCATAGACCCACCACGCTGCTCCACTGCGGATTGGCAGGCATAGTACACAAGTGCACTCTCTATTCCTTCACTCTCATAGTCCGATGTGACGGGAATCCGACACGACCGGAGAGAGATCAGGCGCAGGACCGACGGCTTAACGTGCTCTCCGAGGCACGGGGGTGGATCACACCGCCAACTTCCCAACTTCGAGCAAATATTGAGAGAATCTTAATAGAAAACTCAATATCTATTTGGAATTGGCCCGACCCGGGACTGGAACCCAGGACCTCATGGCTGTAGTCGAACATGCTAACCACTAGACCAATGAGGCAGTTAAACTCCATTATATATTATACATCAATTCTTTATGTATATTTCTAATATCTATAATCCTCTTTATCTACGGTTTATATAAATTTATTTTTTATCTTTTTTTATACTGAAAACCTCTAATTTTTACACAAACGAATTCATAAGTCTTGTTTTTATTTAAACAAATCTAAATTTTCGATTTCCGTGACTTTGAGGAAGGGGAAATATTTATTGAAATCTCAAATGACGAATTGTAAATAAAAATCATATAATGAATATCATCAATAAAGAAATTTACTAAATAGATTTTATTTTTGAATTTAAAATTCTATTAAACTATTAAATGACGAGTGGAAAATTAAATGTTATTTGTAAATATTAAAACTACCTAATCTTCAAATGAATGAGCATAAAAACAGCTGCATCTACGTGACGCTAATCATGTGTTTCATCTGTAAAAAATTTTGCCCCGTGCCCCTAAAGAAGTTTCACTTCAAAAACCTACGGATTCAACAATCTACAAACAAAATTTGACAGACGCAAAACTTTAAGAGGGGGAGAGGGGAGAGACAGAGGGAGAGTTCACGGTGTTCGATTACAGTTATATTAGGCTTTTAGTGAAGTTAAATTAGTGGGCCGGGAGCAGTGCCCTTGTGTGTGGCGTGATATTTTAACTCAAGTGAAGGTAGAACGACCGGCCTTAACCAGAATGCTCGTGCGCTGACGTCGCGCCGTGGTTAGAAAGTTGCCGTGCTTGCGTCACGGCGTAACGGGTTCGATGACCGCGCACGCCCTGTCGGCTCGTAGGGCTACTGACTATCAAAATAAATAGATATTTTTGTATGTAAAACACAAAATTGTTTGTTTCTATGTTACTAATGTCTCTGTACTAACCGATGGACGTCCACTGCTGAACATAGGTCTCACCTAAACATGCCCACTGTGCTCGATCATGTGCCGCCTGGATCCAGCGGCTACCGGCGACCTTATTTCGTCGGTTCACCTTGTGGAGGATCGCCACTCCAGCACCTTTTGACTCCAACATCCATCGGTTCTTTGGATAAAGTGCCCCACCCATTACCATTTCAGCGACGTGATTCAAAGTGCTATGTCATTCTTGATTTGATCGCGTAGAGGAACTCCAAGCTCTTCATCGTATGCTGTGTGGCTCTTGAGCTTTCGAATAGCATCATTAGTCATAGTCATCATAGTCGGCGACCACGTTTCGAATTTGCAAGTGATCAGTGGCAACACGCACTGTTCGAAGATTTTAGTCTTCTGGCACTGAGGGATGTTGGACGAAAAGATCTTATGTAGCTTTCCGAACGCTGCCCAACCGAGTTGGATCCGGCGATTTTAATATATTTGTCGGAGTGCAATAGTCTGTGGAACACTGGCGCTGTCTGTCTATCGTCGTGGGGCAGAATCAATAGTGACAAAACGGCGCGACCAGTTCTCGGTTCGGACGGTCCGCTAGAGCGGTCGACTATTGAAACTATCGGGTTCCTCGTTATTATTGTTAAATTGGACATTATAATCTGAGTTAATTAATAAAGTGTTTGATTGTACCAACATTACCCGCCAACGCCCACAGTATGGAAATTGAATTATGGCATTAATGACGATGTCGGCAGAGAACCTATGCCCCACCTAGGGCCGAGAGTATGATAAAAACGCCAGTCTTAGGGCGTTTTAACGTCGCTCACTAATTAGTAGGATAAGTAATACTATTTTTCGATTCTTCGTTATTATATTACACACTTTACTCCTCATGCCGAATGACAAAACACAATAATAATAAGGATACAACTTTGACACCATCTGAGAACTGTCACATGTCGATGTCATTCTCATGTGCTACTATTTCCCCCCATGTGAAACTCCCCGCTCAAAAAATAAAACGTCCACCAATCACAGTCGTTAAAACGACGACATCAAACTGAAGTTAGCGAAGTATCATTATACCAAAAAAGCACATATAAACGTTTTACTGATGTAATTACTAAGACCTCAGCAAATATTATTAATGATCGCGAGCACCATGATCGAAAGATAGTTAAAAATGTAAATATAAAAGTTTAAAACAATATGAAAAGTTAGATATTGAATCTATGGCTCTCATACTTCGGGTATGTAACTAAGCAACGAGTTTTTTTACTGATTTATTTATGACAACTTTCAAATACAAACTGTATTATAGCCTAAAAATAGGCAACTAAATTATATTTTTTTATGACGCATCAAATGAAATTGCCAAATATTCTGACATGAAAACAAGCGCGCATGCGTCGAAAATGTAAGGTGTGCGCAATAAATTACGCATTTATTTAATCTGAAATCAATGTGGCACATTTGACATTCAATATAGCACTGAAAGTATAAAATTTTGATATACGTATGATGAAAAAGTAATTAAAACGCGTTATCAGAAGCAACTGGATGTGTTACCATAAGGTTGGCAGCGTTACCTCTTTGGACAGCGTATCTCATACACTGCCCAAAGGTTTATTCATGGTCTTAAGGTCATGAGTGACACCAGCTGTACGAGAAAATATTTCTTTTTTAAAATTGTTTAGTCTCAGGACCCCATGGCCCCAACGTTCTGTGTTTCGTTCATTCAGTTATTCATTAGGTGGTTCATACGTTCATTCACGCTTTTTCTTCTCGTTTGTGTTATTGATGATTGAAGTTCGTGTTCGTACTTTGGTCATTTCCCTCACCAATGCCTTCCATCCTCTTCGGTCCTCGGCTTTCCTCAAGGAGGCAATAAATGGAAGACCTATATTCGCTTTTACTTCATTGACCGCGTAGTCTTTTGCCCTATACCATCCCAGTAACTATCAACTTGTCTAAGTGGCTCCAGGCAATGTGACCAAAAGACCACTCACGCAGTAATTCTTTAGAATAAACATAAATTTAGCATTTTAATTATCAATCGTGCCGCCTTCGAGACCTCAAGATACGTGTAAAGGTTGCCACTGAAAATGAGCATTAGGTTTATTATATCAACCCCATGTTAGTCTGAGTGGTCATTTTTCTTAATCACATCGCGACACAAATTTATATCGTTGGTTTTACATTACAAAAGTTACTCATTCATCAGGAGACCTTTAAAACTATTCGCTACTGAATTGAAATTTAAGAGTAGGTCTCGGTAATACGAATTTTCCATATTCCAAGTAATTTTCAAGATAATGACGCAAGCAAAAACATAGCTTATTAATAGCGCATTTGCTTCTAATAGTATAATTGTAATAATCGTATAAATATACGAAAAAATTAGATTCATAAACTTTACACGGAAATATGAAAGTCATCGAGTTTGTTTACATCGATGCGCGTTTCGCAATTCATGATTACCGTATCTAATATGAATTATAAATAAATGCTAATAATTATCCTAATACTATTCATAAATCTCTAATAGATTAGGAGGATAGATTAATTTTGAAAGACAAAGTAAACATATTTTCAATATATTTCGTTATCTGCAGTCGTTCGACTACGATATAGGAGAGCCATCATTCCCGTTAATTGTTTCTGCTACCAATACCCGTGGATACGAAGGTACGTCAGGAACGACGTTATCCATCGTGATACCAGGACGCCCACCGTGGAGGTGTTCGTCCGCCAGCTTGCGAGGAGTATGTTCCGCCTGGCGGATAACTCTCCGCATACACATCTCCACGGCATTGCCAGCCAGTACCAAAGAACGGCAAACACTGAGCGTCGTCTGTCTCGTGAGCTCCTGTTGTCACCACCACCAGCCGTAGGTGATAGCGGTGAAGATGACGCGGTAGCAGCAACACTCGGAACACGGCCCCCTCAGAATTGACCAGGATGGACTCGCAGGCATCGCCGGCGGGATCCAACCCGTAGAAAATACGGGCAAAAAAGAGTACCAGGCATTTATTGAATGCCCGAGGAAAGATGCCCGGGCAATGAGGCCCTGCCTCGAGGCCCGTACCCCGCAGAATGCTGCGATGAACCCAACAGAACCCGTGGATACCGTTTCGCACATTTAACATCTACTATACATGGTGAATTTGGATTAAGATTTCCATATGTGCCGTAATACCATGTTTCCCTTGTTAATCTTGTGTTTATGGTCCCGTATGTCTTAAGGAACAATCATCAATTTGTGACAACCCTGACTGCAACACGTAGTGGCCTCGTTAGGGGCATCCGAGGTAGCACGTAGCCAGCTGTGCTTGCTCTTGCGATCGCCTACCTATTGTACATACTAACACATGTTGGATTGTCTAACGACTCCGTGTTTATAAGTTAACTTCAAAAGCATGCTTTATATGCTTCCAGTTTTAGACACCCTGGCTGGCATATTATTGGAAATACCTCTGCTCTAGCAGAGGGTCCTTGAATCGATTCAGAAATTGCATTGCCTAATTTGTCTGAGCAAGGACGCTTCAGCTACAGTTAGGTATCCCATCAAATGTTTGGTGTTTCGGAACGATGCTGTGTAGAAACCATAAGGGGAAATTTACTACTTATCGGGTTGGAAGGCTTCCATCTCAAACTGTATCATCCCTTACCATCGGACGAGATTACAATCAAGCGCACAAAAGGTGACTAAAAATTACCTGATTCAAAGTACTACTCCTTTGATCGTAAACAATCTCTTACTGCCTGTTTATTTTCCTCCTTTCGCAAAGCCATCATCTCTCATAGTAAGACAATAGGGACTTAGCGATTTTCACTTTAACACTTCAGAGAACAGAAAATACTAGCAGTTGTACTGTTACTCACATTCTTCATGTTTTAAGAACCAATCAAACGGATTTATCTAGTATATCCGAATTTAATACGAGGTAACCTCTAACATTTCTGTGAAATTGATAATTTCATTATTTTTATATATAACGTAAATCTACCAGGCGAAATCATAACTACCTTCAATTAATCAAATTGTTTGCTCCACCAGTGATATATTCTTGAATGAATTTTGCATCTATGCTTTAATCAGTTCATTATGCCTAATTTAGAGTTTATTTATGAAGAAGGAAGCCAGCAAGAATAACAACTAGTAATAGTGATCCACTAGTTTATGCCCAAAAAGGTTAAGTTATTAGTTACTTTATTAGTTGCTTTAGTAGATAGAAATGCTGTTTGTTTGTTTGAAATATTGATCGATCTAAAGCATTGGTTCTCGTACCAATAAATTTCATAGTGGGCTGGTTTTGTACCGCTGTGTTATAACATTTTTCAATTTCGTTTTTATTCAGAGTCACGTCGCGGAGCGCTCTCGACGCGCCCGTGCATGTGGGTCGACGAACGGTACACGGACTTTCTTTTTTATTTCCTAAGACTTACAGCGCTTTATCTTTTTTTTAAAAGAAATAAACCAGCGAAGGAACATGCGGTTTACCTGACGTGATTCTAAATACTGTAGTAGAAAACGTAGCAACAAAATATTATTTTACGGTGGTATCTATTAGTTATGGTACTTCCTTAATCGGTCCAGTAATACAATTATCAATCAGGACTGAGTGAACTGTACATACATACATACATAGCATCACGCCTCATTCCCATAGGGGTAGGCAGAGACAACATCCTTCCACTTGCCACGATCCTTGCATATCTCCTTCGCTTCTTTCAATCTCATTAAACCTTTCATACAAGTTCGTCGGTTTAGAGTACTCTTGACCTGGCCGTTATTTAAAATGTCCTGGATTTGGTCCAGGAACGTTCGCCTCGGTCTTCCCCTTCCAACTTTCGCATTCACTCTTGACTCATAAATCCTTTTTGTCAGTCTCCTTTCATTCATTCTCTCTACATGCCCAAACCATCTAAGCATACCTTTTTCAATTTTAGTCACTACGTCTTCTTTTATACCACAACGTTCTCTTATCACACTATTTCTCACTCTGTCACTCAGTTTTAATCCACTCATGCTTCTCAACGCTCTCATCTCTACCGCATTTATTTTACTTTTGTGATTCTTCTGCCATACCCAACTTTCACTACCATACATAAGCGTTGGCACCAACACTCCAGCATGCACCGCCAGTGCATGCAGTGAACTGTAGTAGTAAGTAAATCATTTATTTCATCTGCTTGATGTAATTCTGGAACAAGCAGCAGATACCTCTAGCAGAGATCCTGGTTTTCAAAATTAGGAAATTGCATTTTCTAATTTGTTTGAATTTTGACTGGTAGCTTTTGCGAGGGGTAGTAATTATTACATTTAATCACAATAAAGAGGTGATAAATCGGCTATCAAAAATCATACCTATAATCCAGTTACAGCTTGAATCTGTTACAGATAAATCATTAATTTCATCTGCGTGGTGCAATCCTATAGTACCAGGGCTATCATTTGGCTTTTATTTTACATCCGTACCTATAACACCGTATTACAGTTGGAATCTGCAACATACATATCATTTATTTCATCTGCATGGTGCAATTGTGTAAAAACAAGTCTATTTGGCCTTTATGTTTTGTTATTCCTACAAAACATAGTTAAGATTTTACAGGGGATATCCATAAAAATGGTGAGAGGCTTTATCTTGGCTTCGTTGTATAATTTAATCCTTGAAGACATTTTTTATTTTTGTCATTTTATGGAATACTATATGAGTCTTAATTTTATACCTTTTGTCATATAATACATACATACAAGCCTCATTCCCATAGGAGAGGGCAGAGACCACGTCCTTCCACTTACCACGATCGTTGCATATCTCCTTCGCTTCTTTCATTCTCATTAAACATTTCAGACACGTTCGTCTATTTAGAGTACTCTTGACCTGGCCCTTATTTAAAATGTCCTGGATTTGGTCCAGGAACGGCCGCCTTGGTCTTCCCCGTCCTACTTTTCCATTCACTCTTGACTTATAAATCCTTTATGTCAGTCTCGTTTCATTCATTCTCTCTACGTGCCCAAACCATCTACGCATACTTTTCTCAGTTTTAGTCACTACAACTTTTATACCACAACGTTCTCATATAATGTCACAGTTAAAAGCTTATTTACAATCAAAATATTGCTTTCTTTTCATTAAATGTTTACATTTTCTTTGCGCCTTGTTAGCGAAAAGTATGTGTAGTGGCCGAGAGACCTGGAACAATCAATGTATACAAACATCATTGCTAATTCAAATTGCATATAGTGTTCCCTGATGGCTCACTGCCAACGCTGTGATGTACTCTGATTCACTGAATACAGAATTGCATCTGCGTCTTATTATCCCCATACCAGATATCAATATCAGTGTTACACGTGCCTAGCTGACCCGCGCAACTTCGTCTGTATATAAGAGAAAGGATTACAGAGAGAAAATAGATTTAATTACCATAAAATTTACAGTCGAAGAAGATAAAGGAATTATACCACATATAATTGTTGCGCATCTACTAGTTGCAATATTTCTAATGGAGACAGTAGAACATGACCATGACCATGAAACAAACCTTTCTTCTTGTACTTACTAATGGTATAAGACATTATATTAGCGTTATAAACATATGTAATTTGGATATATACATTAAGGTGAATTAGTTAATATCCAAATTAGCTGGGAAATACGGTTACGTACCTTGTTCCTTGGCTCAGAAGTGGCATTCTGTGAAGGGGGAAAACTCAATACCCGTTTAAAACTTAGAACTAAATGCTCTTTGTCCATCAATAGATTTGAAGATCTCTTACGCAATCCTCTTTGTTATCCTGGATGAATCCCGCTTCCTGCATCGAAAATAACTATGATGGTGTTGAGTAATAATTAAGAAGCTAACTACCTGCCTACAGATGAGCGCGCTACTGTTTTACTGCCTCACTTACCACCATATCATAGTCAAGCACTAACTTGTTAGCAATAAAAAAAACCTAAAATCCTATTGTAATCGGTAATCTTAGAGCAGCGTGGTTTGATGGCGCAGTGCCAGCGCTATGATGTATGGGTGTGAGGCGGTCTGAATCACTGAATACTGATTTTGCATCGTCGCCTGATTGCATTGCATGTGGAATAAAAATGAATCCATGCTAACGTTATAAATGCAAAATGTTTTCCTCTGTCTGTTTACCCTGAACAACATTTGGTTTTCCTTTAAATACAATTCTTGAATGCCCTTTCCTTTGAATTTAGATTAGATAGATCCTTTGCGCTTAAAAACTTCATCCCAATTTAAAATATCTATCAACTAAAACCGAACGAAATCCTCGTCGTCCTTGAAATCGGGAATGATGGCTGACTCAAGGTTTCAAATAGGGAAGAGACCTTATGGCCTACATCTACAATTTCCTCAACAAAGGGTGTATATTCTCCTCCAATTTCATATTTAGTGATCCAGGTGTTTGTTTTTGTTGCTCACACTGGCGCTAGCCTGTTCTCACCTGATGGCATGTGTTAAGATGGAAGGACTAAGAGATAATTTATCTCTTACGCCTTTGCTAATGGGATTGTTATTGAACTCAAACAAATTAGAATTTGCAATTAACCAACTTATCCTGTCGGAAATCGAATTCGGGATCTCTGATAGCGACGCCAGGCAGTCAAAATATGAAGTTGTGAAGGTCCTTTCAAGCCTTGTTCTTCTCAGACCTCATGTAACTTGTATAGAAAAGTATCTAACCGGCACAACACCGTCTGTACCTCATAAAAGAGGGAGGGAATAAGTTTTCTTATGTTAAAAGAGATAGTGGACCAACCTTAAATGATAGATCTATGCTGTTTTCAAGAATTCTGCAATACGTGATTTCGTTAGCATCGGAAGCTCTCAACACATCGCTCTTATTGAGCTTATCGTGATCATATATAGCCTATAGGCTTCCTCGTCAAATAGTCTTATGTATATTGGACCTACGTATAAATGGGCTAAATAGAACAGTAGAAGAATTCTTCAAAACCGTTCAGTAGTTACTGAGATTGTCGCGTTCAACAAAGCTACTATCGTACATATTTCGTGTAAGGCTGTGTAAATTTACGATTTTATCAAAAATGTATAAAATTAAACCCTATTGCGTAATATCACCGGTATTTATGGTATGCTGGTGCGTTATCAGCGATACGTTATCGTTCATGTGGCGGTGTTTGCCACCGCGATCCTCCACGCATGGCGGCCGAATTGTTCAGAGGTGAGGTGGACCGCGTACATTGTTACAAAGAAACCATAAATTTATTTAACTAAATCCAGCCCTTTTAAAACTTACATATAAAGTAATTAAATTAATTTATTCCTATTAAGGATTTGTTAATTATACTAATAAGCGCCAGAGATATTGGGCGTGGGTGTCGGTCTGTTTTTAAATGGGGTGTGTGTGTGAGTGAGTGTGTGTGTGTGTGTGTGTGTGTGTGTGTGTGTGTGTGTGTGTGTGTGTGTGAGTGCGTGTGTGTGTATGTGTTTTGTGTCTGGAGTATGTGTTATGTAACGAATAAAATACAAATAGAAGCTATTCACTATTTAAATTCATTTAATTTTTTAAATTTCCGTTTGTTGTTGTGGAAAGTCTTCATCAATTCTCCTCTTATTCTAATTATTAAACTGATGATCTTATTTATATTGCCTCAAATGTTTACTCCCTTTTACCCTTTCACCCAGCAATTTTATTTCGAAAGGTATAAGTAAGTAGCAGCCCATTAATGTCTCACTGCTACTTACAGGCTTCTTCACCCATATGAGAGAGGGTTTTTAGAGCATAGACCTTTACGATGCTCCACTGCGGGTTGGCAGGCATGGTACACAAGTGCACTATATATTCCTTCACTCTCATGGTCCGATGTGACGGCAATCAGACACTCGCGGAGGGAGATCAGGCGCAGGACCGACGGCCTAACGTGCTTTCAAAGTCACACCGCCAACACCGCCAAATTCCCAACTTCCCAAATATTATTAAAATCTCAATAGAAATCTCTATATTGATTTTTGAATTGACTTGAACCCAGGACCTCATATCTGTAGTCGGATATGCTAATCACTATACCAATGAAGCAGCGAAAGAAATATGTATGCCGATTTTCGAATCAATCTGGTGAATAGTTATGAAGATCTCACAGTAAGTGATCGTTTTTCCCTTATGTACCTATGCTATAGGGCAATTCGTTAATTTAATTTTTTTGTTAATTTTCTTTTTAAATATTACTTTATTTATATATAGTATAAGTAAATTCCGTTGTATAAGTAAATTGAAAATTTAGCAAAAATTACCGCGGTATCAGCCTTCTTAGTGTCGTCGGCAAATTGTATGCAAAGATATTAATTGAAAGGGTGATTAATGAAACTGATGGGAAAATATGGGACGTGCAAGCGGGATTTAGAAGAGGAATGGGATGTACGGATCAGGTCTTTTCTTTACGGTGCTTAACTGAAAAATGTTTGGCTAAACACCAAAAAGTTTATTGCGCGTTCGTAGATTTAGAAAAGGCCTATGATCGAGTGGTGAGGAATGAGCTGTGGTCAACGTTATCTACGTATGGGGTGAGCGGTTGTCTGATCCAAGCATTGAAGTCTCTCTATGAGGGTTCTAGTGCCTGTGTCAGAATAAACGGAGCGTACACGGAGTGGTTTCCTGTCGAAAGAGGTGTTCGACAGGGATGTGTTGCGTCACCATGGCTGTTCAACCTTTTCATGGATAAATGTTTGACAGATTTAAAAGAATGTATGTATGGGTTAAGAATGAATGAATTACTCATCAAATGTTTACTCTACGCTGATGATCAAGTAATACTTGCGTCATCCGCTAACGAGCTTCAGGAGATGCTAAATATTATGAATGAAGCTTTGAAAGGGAAAGGAATGAAAGTGAATGTAAACAAAACGAAAGTTATGCTTTTTGAACGAGATGAATCTATGATGAATGGCAATATTTTGATAGATGGGGAACAAGTGGAAGAGGTGAAAGAATTTGTATACTTGGGATCTAAATTTACAAAAGATGGAA
>JACTOM010000092.1:624850-650178 GCA_015832385.1 Elymnias hypermnestra | reverse complement strand
TTAAAAAAATTCGTCGTCTGACAGATGTTGATACTGCCAGACTGGTATATTTCAGCTATTTTCACAGCATTATGTCATACGGTATTCTACTTTGGGGTAATGCTGCTGATATAGATGCAATATTTGTGCTGCAGAAAAGGGCCGTTCGTGCGATTTACAATATGGGTCCAAGAGAGTCGCTAAGAAACAAATTCAAGGCAGTTAACATAATGACAGTTCACTGCGTATATATATTAGAAAACTTGTTGTATGTACATAAAAACATTGACTCTTTTAATAAAAAGAGTGAATGTACATCATATAACTTACGAAACCAAAACAAACTTGTTATAAATTCTAGTAGGCTGCATAAGATTAACAACTCATTTAAGGGTAACTGTATACGTTTCTATAATAAACTCCCACAAGACGTTCTAAAGATGTCAATTAATAAATTCAAAGTCTTTGTTAAAAGAAAGTTGATAGAAAAATCGTATTATAAGTTGCAAGATTACCTAGACGATAGAAACGCTTGGGAGTGAACAAATTGCTCTAATTTTAATTAAAATATAGTAAACTAATTTGTTATTGTAATGATGATGGTAAAAAAAAAATACCCGACTGAGTTTGTTGTGGGTTCTTCTCGGATCAGGGCGCGAAGGAACCCTCGTAACTTTAGATTTTAAGCCGATCTTGAGTACCGTCATCAGATGTATATTAGAATCAGAGTGTGGAAAAAAAATACAATTTGACGATTCAAAAGTGCTGTAATATGCCTACTTGAATAAAGATATTTTTGATTTTAAACAAATACAGTAATTTAATAGCAAACCACAAATAAAATAATTATGATCACTAACATAAAGAAGTTGCACTTCTGGCATGTGTACTTTATACGCACGGATTTTTAATTTATTTATTGAAGCTATGTGCAATTAGATTCAAGTCCGAGTGTAAGAAGCGTTAAGCGTATAACGAGTTGTTTCGTCTTATGCAAATTAAGGCGCGTTCACATTGTGCGGGCGCGCAGCGACGCGTGACGAGCGTCACGGGCCGTGACGCCGTACGGCCGCCGCGCGTGACCGTTCCGTTCGCCGGCACCATGACTCGCATTCGAATCGCCTCGTATTTATTAGCCTTTGTTTTTTTACGCTCCGAAACTCGCTTTTATACCGGTACGTTTTATTTTCCACACAGCGGGCTCTGTTGATTGTCCATTTCAATCATATACATTTATTTGTCATTCCATTCGGTGCTTTGTAAAAAAGGATCCGTCCCACTTTTGTTGCAGAGTTCTATTTATTGCCCTTTGTTTTAGAAATAAAATAATATTTATAACAAAGCCATTTGTTACACATCTCAGTAAATGTACATTTCAATGTTAGTATGGTTAGTTTTATTACTGTGGCGTAGCGTAGAGTGAAAGCCTCCAAACTTCTTCCACGCATCCCTATTGATGCCCATCTGCATGCAATTGTGCTCTGTTATTTCTTTAATATTATCGGCTCACCGCCTATTAAATAAATAAATCATTTATTCAGCCAATAGAAAAAAAAAGAAAGTAGCTTAAATACAGAATTAGTTTACATGAAATGTAAAAAAAAAGAAACAAAACAAAATTAAATTAAATTATCTATATCCTACATACATATTGGCTGAAAAGGGCGTTGCCTCAGCTTTAATGCTGCAGTCAGGAGACTGTAGCGTTGATTTTCAGGCATAACCCCATATTAGGCCTACCAACTTTTCTTGTTCCTAAGACACCCTTCCATTTTGTGGTTAGTATAGTCCAACTATTTACAGAAATACGAAGGAAATAGAATTAATTGTAGAAATCTGTATAACTATAGACATGTTATGGAAAATTAAGAACGCCCTAAAATGTAGAGTCATATTCATTCAGATAGGCGATTTAAATTGGATGCAATTGGCAAGAGAGAAATAGGGCAAAGGTTTATGGGGAGGCCTCCGACTCAGAGGCAACTATTACTTTTATGTCTATATTTCTTCACATTTGATTCGGCGATTTCCAGTCTCTTTTGCAGTTTTTGTAATGTACAGTGTTTTATTTCCTAAGGTACATGAAACTTGAATCTTATTTTAAAACAATCGATGTTTCACATCAGCCAGGCGTCCTGTGCTAAATAAACTCGGGCTAGTTATACAATTTATACCTCAAAGGCTGCAGGACCGATTTTAATGAGCTCCGATTTGTTGCACTGGCTTCCGTCTCGAATAACAACAATTATTAAATGGAAAACTTCACAAGAACACTGCAAGTAATCCAAAACTACACTTAAGATATATATATAAAGATAACCTCGGTCAAGTACCTCGTGATGTGTCCGTTTCTGTAAGACATTAAAGTATTAAGGCATTGCTACACAATATGGATGTTAATAGCACAAATCAACTTCATAAAGCACGATGTGCCTAAGTAGCAGTTATGTTATTTTATCGCGTGTTAATGCTGTTGGAATGCATTACGCATTGTGATTTCCCGTAAAAACATTTAAGCCGAAAGTAAATTTATACATTATTAGCTGTTTTAGCTTCGTATTTTGGATGTTCCGAAAAGTAAATTGCGAAAAAAACAGTTTTTGAGTAAATATCTGAACATCGATCAAATTAATAAGATGGAGCAATGTATGCTATTTATACCAGTGTATTTCTGCGAGATTGTAGTTTTGCTGAAAAAGGCTCATGAGTGAGAGATGAAGAATGTACTGGCAGCACCCTCTCACCGCTTCAAGATGCGGACTCATACGGGACATCAGGGGCAAAATCACAAGTCCTGGGGTCTCATTAACGGGTAAAGAGGATTCTGATAGGTTTTGGGGGGTATTGCAAGGTCACTTCCATCGCCGAGTCTCAATATTCTAACCGGTCATCGGTCGGTTTAGGTTAGGCTCCACAATCGTGGTGGGTGGGTGAATCTTGTCAGCAGCCTCTTTGAAGAAAGATAGAAGGTGAAGTGCCTGAAAATGCTAATACGAATACATTGTATATATCAGTATTAGAGATAATAGCCGTCTGGCATTCGTTACACTCGTGAATATGTCTGTAGAAAGCGCATTAATTCTCGCTTGGCTCGTGGAGCGTGGCGCCGCGTGGGATCGCCACTACATACATTGATCGAGATACCCTCGCGAGTGCTTCTCTTAATTACACGACGGCCTCGAAATGGTGCAATCACCGGGAGGAAAAATTTAGGAAATATTATTAAAGCGAATCTTTTTTCCACGCCATAAATGCTTTCGTCCATCTATCAGATGTCGCATTGTAGCCAGCGGCTGAATGAAGTGAAAGGCAAGTTTCAGAGCACCCAAGACCATTATGGCGGCTCCCATTGGTATCATAAGCCGTATCACTTGCATCATAGATTCCTAAAACTACTAACCTAAAGTTAAAAGTGAATGCCAGGTTGGCTAGTTACCACCCTATAAGCAAAAACAAATTAAATTACTAAGAGGAAATATATCTGAGCCTGTATCATCACCATCATGCGAAATTACAGCCAAACACTAACATGTCATCAATAAAAACTTCAATTAGCACGATAATATAGCAAGCTGTAGCTGTAGAAGTTATCTTACTATGTTATGAAATTAACAGTCAAGGAGAAAAGGAATTCATTTTACTTGTAAATAGGAACACCCAATCACTATATTTCTTGAGATAAGCTTAGAAATACTAGAGTGGGGTGAGCTGACTTTATCAGGGGTAACATTTTCAGATCACGATTTTCTCAAACGCATCTGCCCCTTCACTTTGGCCTTCCCTCGCACGCGACACGAATTCTGTGCAGATTTTGATCAGGGAGGAACTTTGCAATATTATAGTATAAAAAAAATTAAGTTTTTGAATCAAAACTTTTTCAAGCGCATAGTGCATTTTAGTTTGTGGGCATTAAATGAGATTGAAGAAGGTGAGGCAGAATGTCATCGACGGTAACCCACTCCGACGCAGGGTTCTGGGAAGCGAGATGCGTAGGTTTTCTCATCTCCTAGCACCTTTTTGAACTGTTAAAAAGAATACATGGGGGGTGCCAGCGCGGATTTCGCAGGCAAATCCAGGTGGTTCTCCACCATGCTGGTCAAAAAGACTCCCCTATTTGCTATGCGTGTGGTGCCCTTATCGACACGGCATGCCATGCCGTGGTACAATGGCTCTCAGCGGGATTTTCTGCGGTCACTGATTAGATTGCGATGTTTGCCAGCGAAGCCGGGAGAGCAGTAGCCTCCTTTTGCGAGGCACAGCTATACGCACCTCCTCTCACAGCCATGAATCTCGCCGCTTCATCCAGAACACCATATTGGGATTCACAAACGAGCTGCTGGTGTCCCACTTTTGGATGACGAGGGTCCGCTGGGTTTGAGTGGATATTCTGCTTAAGAATAAGTCCCAAATTCCTGACTGGCCGGGGTGCGTAAAAGTATTTTCCAGCAATAAAAAAAGAAAAGGTGGTTCTCCATCTGGGGATCTCAAGGGATTCGCTGAATAACAATGGGTGTGAAATACCATCAGAGATTCCTACAATCCCAGTCCGGTTTTCGTAAAGGCATTTGTAAAAAAAAAACTGATTCTTAGGATCCAAAAAAATATAGCAACTACTGCCGATTTGAGTTTAGCTATTAGAGAAGCTAATCCTCTGAATACATATATAATTATAAATATCAGGCTATTTGGGTCAATCGTTCTAATTACATACTTAGCTGAAGACGTGACTATGCGTTTTGTAATAGATAAGGATAAGAGAGATCTCGGCACAGTGATTACCGATTGCTTATCATCTCAAATATTTTTAGCGTTATCAATTTTTTACGTGATAATTGGGTAATATTTGAAATCGTATTATCACTTTATTGTGAGCTAAATACTTGTCAGGTGATTGTAACCTTCCTCCCGAAAGGGTAACGAGGGTCTCGTTATTTATCCTGTGATTTTGAATAATTTTTAAAATGTCTGAAATAACGTTTTCTCATTTGCATTTTTAATCAACAAATCTATTTTGTCCATCTGTTACAAGGATACTCACGACATTTACTCCTACTTATGATGCTGTTACTGCATTTGTTAATGGATTTTAGATTGCCTTAGGATGCTACAACCACTGTGCATCACGTGAAAAAGGAAAACGATGATAAGATTATGAGCGTTAAATGGGTATAGACTAAAGTTCACTAACGACCCTAGCAACACGCACAGGGCGAAACAATTGCCTTTAAGCCATCTATGAATACAAAGAGGGCCTTAAATGTTTCTACTTTACGAAAAGAGGATTATTGTGCTCTGTTTATAAATTCTTCCCTTACCATCGATTGTTAAAATTGCCCAACTCGTTGGAATAAAGGGGCCTTTACTCTATTTTTAAGTATTTACATATCGTCTGTCAATATCACGGTTCATACTTTACAAAATAAGTAGTGTTTCTGATTTGAGGTTGTCATTTCGAGTTTATTTGTTTGACTTATAAAGTTAAGTTTCTCTATTAACTTTTTCCTTGCTGCGTTATTTGATTGTGTATTTTCTACAAATAAAACCTCTCTTTCACCTGTTAAAACAAGACTACTTATACTTAACTAATTTCGTCAAAGTTTGGCCTTTTCAACCAAAATATTTTCTTCGTCTTCTCAAAGTGCCACTGCGACTAGCGAAGGTTAGCAATCAGTTCAGCATATTTGTACCTGTCTCAATCGCATCTTGTCATTGACGCTAAATCTTCGCGATGTTTGTTACCATTAAAATGTTTCCATATCCGTCGCGTTTCATTTTTCTTTATAAAATCTATTTTCTGTGCTAACTCTGTTAAAGAATCATCGTTAATTTATTGTTGTTGTGCAAAAAACACAAGCAAATATATACACAGCAGCCGATTTGCGTCAATCATTGTATGTTTAGTGTTTAGCGTTGTTACGCGAGATGCCCTAACTTTAACACGAACCGGCGCGTTGCGTCAAACGATTAATATGTTTAACATGGATACTTCGAAGCACGCATTGAATGAGTTAAATGTCCTCTCACGAGCAGCCCAATGTTAATATTCGATATAAATATTGATAGTAGTGCTAATTTCGTGGAAATATTCCAGTGTAATAAATATATAAACATGTATGAATAAGCTTTTCCATCTCCCATTGAGAGGTGTAAAACTGCATTGGGCCTATTTTTAAAGTGCACCTTGTTTTCCATTGAGTCTTATTTTTCCATGTTGCCATGGTCAATATGACTTGCATCAGCTGTTTCACTTGTTGTTTCCTAAAGCGATGCAATTTATTTTGTTAATTTACAAAATCCACAGCCCTTTTGAAACTACCATATAATCTAATTAAATTTACTTAAGGCCAATTAAGGATTTTACATTTGTTTATTATAATAAACGCCAGAGAGATTGCGCGTGGGTTGTAAGTCAGTTTATGAATGGAGTGTGTGTGTGTAGTGTGTGTGCGTGGGTGCGTTTGGAGTGTGTGTTATGTTATGAATAAAATACAAATACAAGTTACCTATTCACTATTTAATTTCATATAATTTTGTAAATACTTTATGAACTTTACTTTGTTCCTGTGGAAGATATTAAACGAGTAAGATTAGTTATACTTTCTTTGTATGCAACAAATTATGGAAATTATTAGCATAATTTGTTTGAAAATGTGGAGTAAAAAGAGAGGTGTTTGGCGCGTTCTAAGTTTAGGTGTGTGAAACCGGAGAATAAAAAAAAAGTCAGTAGCAGCCCATTAAAGTCCCACTGCTGGGTACAGGCCTTCTCACTTTGAGAAGCGAGGGTTTTTTAGACTATAGACCCACCACGCTGCTCCACTGCAGATTGGCAGGCATAGTATACAAGTACACTCTCTATTCCTTCACTCTCATAGTCCGATGCGACGGGAATCAGTCACCACCGGAGAGAGATCAGGCGCAGGATCGACGGCTTAACGTGCTCTCCGAGGCACGTGGGTGGATCACACTGCCTTCTACATAACACTGGGCATAAACTGAAACTGAGAATGAGAAACAATACTAACTCCTAATCTCATGGCATCGAGAATCACGCCGTTATCACGCGGATATTGAGAAAATCTTTATAGAAAACTCAATATTGATTTATGAATTGGCCCGACATGGGACACATACCCAGGACGTCATGTCTGTAGTCGAACATGCTAACCACTAGACCGATGAAGCAGTGAAACCGGAGAATGTTTGATGCTAATTCAATGCTGTCATAATGGCCATGGCAGCATCCATGTAGAAATAGTAAGTCTAAAAGGGATGTCACATAGTTGGTAATAATTTGAATTCATATCTGCTTTGAGATGTGCTTTTTTTTTTTATTGCTGACAGTTTAGCGCTTGACTGTGATCTCACCTGATTGTAAGTGATGATACAGTCTAAGNATTAGAAAATACAATTGCCTAAATTCGTCGTACCGGGGATCGAACCCGGGACCTCCGTTAGCAAAGCGAATACTCGCACCACTGCGCCAGCGAGGCCGTCAAAATTGACGTGGGCGGAAATTGAGATGTCAGAAATTTTGTTTGCAATGTTTCTATTCTTTGTCTCTGAGATTTAAAATAGGCGTTCCAAATACAGCTGCAATATTCCAACGAACTGCGGCCAAGAGCACAGTGCAAAAGTTTTTTACATATTTTAATACAACTAAAAAAAAACAAACTTGTAATGCCTTCTTTCATGATGAAGAAGATTCAGAAATCATTTATCTGTTTGAGCATACGCGTTTTTAATAAGAGACCCCAATCACTTTAGGGTTTGCCTCCACATAGTTTTAAGAAATATGTCAAAAGCATACTTTTACAAAAGGCATATTATAATGTTGAAGATTATTTAACACATAAATAAAATTCTCAATATAAAGTGTAAACTCAATATTTCAGTGTAATAGGAAATGTTCGGAGTTTTTTTTTAACACTGAAACGAAATAAACTGAAGACCGCATAAAATTTGTTACATACTTACACACACACATATATATGTCGGAGTGCGATAGTCTGTGGAACGCTGGCGCCATCTGTCTATCGGCGTGGGGCAGAGTCAATAGTGCCAATCTGGTGCACGTCTCTCAGTAGTTCTCGGGTGACGACCCGCCGGTGCGGTCGACTTTTGAAACTGTGTGTCGCTATTATTATTATTGAGTTTGTGATTTGGTGTGAATTATTATCTGAGTTAATTAATAAAGTGTTTGATTTCACCAACATTACCCACCAACGCCCACATTATGGAAATTGAGTTATGAATGCCATTAATGACGATGTCGGCGGAGAACCCTACTATGCTCCTCTATCTCGCTTATTCTCCGACATATATATTAATATCTTCCAACCTATTTGTTTAAAATATTCTATTCTTAGGAATAACGTGTTTTTTATTTAACTTCTGCAGGATCATCGTTCCTATATATTTAAGATACCAATGTACATAAATGTTTAAATGCTATTTATGCGACAAATATGTTTGGACTTGATTCCAGTTACACGTGAAAGCAAAACACGTTGTAACCAACAAATACTATATTTGAAGGAGTAACCATCAAGTTTCTTCGCAGCGGAATCACCTTTCCGAACCGATGAAAGATTTGTTTTCAATGAACAAGGTGACGATGATTCAAAAGTGCTTTTTCATTTAGTTGGTCATTATTTTCAGTGCTCTAAAAACACTATGATCCGTCCCTGTGCAGACAGTTGCACTATACACTTTCGTATAGGCATGACGTAGCGCAGACACGCGTTAGGACTGCTGAGTGGAGCCATGTTGTACGCGGCATTGCATACTGATAGGTCTCCTGCCTTGAGCAACACGCCGCCTGCCTGCAGAATGCCCCTTAATGCTCACACAGGATTTATAGTTATATACGATGACATGCTCGCCACTTTTCCTTTAAAATATCCTAGCTGTTCAACAAGGTGCCACTCAGGTTCCCAATTTGGGAAAATCCTCCCCTTTCACATTCCTAAATTTGAAGTTAATCGCGAATAATGTTAAAGGTCTTTTGTTACTGTCAAATGTCATCACGGTCGAATTGTTAAAATTAATTATTGCAGATGAATTATTTATAAATACGGTATGTAAAAGAGTTTCATTGTCATTGCACCTTATATTGACAGACAACTGATTGAGTGAGTTTAAGTAAGTAAGTAGCAGCCCATTAGCGTCCCACTGCTGGGCACAGGCCTCCTCACTCCAAGGAGTGAGGGTTTTTAGAGCATAGACCCACCACGCTGCTCCACTGCGGATTGGCAGGCATAGTACACAACAAGTGCACTCTCTATTCCTTCACTCTCATAGTCCGATGTGACGGGAATCCGACACCACCGGAGAGAGATCAGGCGCAGAACCGATGGCTTAACGTGCTCTCCGAGGCACGGGGGTGTATAACCACTAGACCAATGAGGCAGTTACAGACCACTAAACTCACTCAAAACTGCCTCATTGGTCTAGATGTTGGGAAGTTGGCGGTGTGATCCATCCCCGTGCCATACGGGTCCCCAGCGGCGGGCCAGTGTGGAGGCGATGCGTCCTCACTTGGAGCAATGGCTCTCTAGAGGGCACGAGGCGCTCTCCTACAGGCTGATGCAGATTCTGACCGGGCGTGGTTGTTTTGGAAAGTTTCTGCACCAAATCGTCTAAGAGGAGGCCTACGATTGAGAGCGAGCCGAAGGAGGCGGGATACTAGGCGGCACATGTTTGCGCACCCGCTTCCGTGAATTCTCACTCGGATTCATCTGAGATACCAGGTAGGAATACTCAAGCTGATCCTCTGGTGCGGATGAAGAGGGTTCCGCAAGGTTTTATTGGAAATTGGGAGCTTTCACCCTCGCCAATTAAAAAAAGGCTGCTCAACTTTTTTTGTAAAGACAGACCATACTTGTTCCGTCTACCTGTCCGATTTTGGTAGGACCTCTCACCGCCCATCAAAATTCATGTTATTTCATTACAAATTCGTTCAAGAGGTTTAAATTTGCAGATGGGACAAAGGAAAGACCATGTCATGATGGACATATGGTTTATCAAAATATAACACATACTCGCGTGTTTAACAGAAACGCTTTCATTCGCTCTCCAGATATTGTACAGTTTAGAATTTATAAAATATATTAATGGATTGGTGTAAAAAAAATAATCTTGAGAATTCTGGAAAAAAATTATTCCTGGGTTGGCACTCGTAGGGTGTTTTGAAAACTCGTGCTTAATTTCTGTTCAAATGCATTATTGTGCTATTCAATGAAGTAAACCTTGATATCCCGGAAGCGATTATTTGGGATATGTCAATCCTCACAACCCTCCTATTGTCTAAGAACCTTCCCAAGGTCTCCCTTCTACTATGAGCGAGGAGACCTGTAGCCAATAGTAGGCCGTTTAATTACCTTTACCAATTACCGTTTTACCTTAAGTTACGTCAATGTCAGTCACACCTAATGTATCTTTATAAAATAAAATTGAATTCTTGAACATACTGTATATAATTGTACATATGTGTACGCTGTCATCTAAGTAAGACTGACTGCTCTATAATTGCACCAATTGCCAATTCATTGCGGAGTCGTCTTGTGTGTAAACACACGTATATCTCATATATACGTAATAGCAAATATGATAGATAACGAATTTATAGGCTAAGAGTATGACGTCAAATTACGCCACCTAAACAAGAAATATAATAAAATAAAGCCAAATTCTTACGCCATTTAGTACGTACTTCTTAAACTCGTTACATAGAAAGAAATCTTTACACATTTTAGGTTAGATTTCAATAAATGACGATGTACTGTTTTTAACTTTATAAAATTCATTTTGATTCTTACATGAAAATAAAAACTCAATCTAAAAAAAATCAGTACAAGTTTAAAAAAAATAATTGTTCATGCACTCGGGTTTATATAATACTAACTATAAATCTGATAAAATTGTTGATATTGATAAAATTGAGTCGATGCATGTTGTCCATACGCTAGCCTTTTTCATAGGTTTAGTCAGGCAATTATATTATTTTGTTGATATCCATCATATGAAATTTGGTTCTTCTTCCACCGTAAATATGTATGTTCATACATTCCTTCTAACAAAATTTATCCCATGGCGGCTAATCTTTGTAGAGATTAAGTATTTAAACACGCGCACTCTTTCATAGTCCAATGGGATGGAAAAGCCAACTTAACCGGATAAAGATCATGACCATGACGAAAGACCACGACTTCACAACTTCAGATCCGTATCATCATCAATAGGTCTCTAATGCTGACTAAAGCTATTCTCCAAGGATACACACACACTTTCTTGCTTTTTGCAACCAACGACTTCAGGCGAGCTTTATTTTGGTCTGTTTGGTAAAGATTTTGGTTGTATTGTAGATAAGGGGGGTAAAAAATAAAAGTCTATTTCTGCCCTCATATGGGGTAGCCTCTAGACAATGGGTGCGGGACCTATTGCCCTTTACTCCGGGACTCCGAGGGAAGACAGGTGGCATGCCATTAGTACAGGGGGAATACGGAGAGAAGAGCCATGTGGGCATATCATTCACGAGAGAGCGGATGTATTCCGATTCAGTGCTTTCGCCAAAGAATGCAGGAAGGAGCACCGTCGAGTTTTAGCTGGTAAAAGTCAGGCATAACCCGTAACGCCTTTCTCCCTTGATGTTGCGGGTATCCATAAGGAATCCCCGACGACGAAAGGCTCTTAGGGCAAAGGCACCCTTAATCTAGTGTTGTTGTGTTTTTGTCTCAATTTGTGGTTTTTTAATTAAGCAAAACTTGATTTACTTGACTTAATGTCCTAGGTGGGGCAGAGATCGTATCGACAGTAATTTTCCATCGCGAACAATTTTGAGCATCACGCTTCACCTCGCTCCATGTCATTCCAATGTTCGGCCAGTACGGAACGGCGCCAAGTCTGTCGGGGCCACCACGCTTCCTTCTACCTTGAAGATTCCAATCCAAAGCTTGTGTATATGATTGGAATCCTGACGTAGCGTATGGCCATATCTCCACTTTCGCCGTTTGATCTGATGTTTGATCAAAGTTTTTTTGCATTTCTCTAGCAGATCTTCGTTAGATATTGCCTCGGGCCACTAGATTCCGAGGATGCGATGCAGACACCGGTTTACACAGACTAGTATTTGGCGCGAGATATACTTGGTGACCTTCTAGGTTTCGCACACATATAGCAATACAGATTTAACATTGGACCCGAAGATTTTAAGTTTAATCCTTCAGGTCAGTTTTCGCGATTGCTACACTGGTCCTAGACGTGCGAAGGTGGCTCGGGCTTTGGCGATCCGAGAAGCGATGTCTTCTTCTGTGCCTCCGATTTCCGTCACGTAAAAGGTAAGGTAAGTAGCGGCCCATTAACGTCCCACTGCTGGGCACAGGCCTCCTCGCTCATGTGAGAGAGGGTTTTTAGAGCATAGACCCACCACGCTGCTCCACTGCGGATTGGCAGGCATAGTACACAAGTGCACTCTCTATTCCTTCACTCTCATAGTCCGACATGACGGCAATCCGACACGACCGGAGAGAGAGATCAGGCGCAGGACCGACGGCTTAACGTGCTCTCCGAGGCACGGGGGTGAATCACACCGCCAACTTCCCAACTTCGGGCAAATATTGAGAAAATCTTATTAGAAAACTCAATATTGATTTCGAACTGGCCCGACCCGGGACTCGAACCCAGGACCTCATGTCTGTAGTCGAACATGCTAACCACTAGACCAATGAGGCAGTCACTAGACCAATGAGGCAGTCAAGCACACATATATTTATATATCTATGTATATAGTAGAAATATTCCCGCGTGGTCTCCTGGACTAGTTGCATACCGCAAGATGCCAGCGATCAGACAGCGGGGTTCCACGCGCCCGGCTCGTGATCGTCCGTGACGCCACTCCCGCGTCAGCTTTGTTTATGCTCGGCTATCGGCAGATTTACTCTGACATGGTAATCATATACAATTATTTGTTGCTACAATGTTTAACATACGAAATATTACTAGTACACGAACTGTGTGCCCCAAGGAAAATCACTTTGTACACACGAGTAATTTCTATCTATAATCTAACTAATATTATAAAGAGGAAACAAACTACTGAAACGATTTCAAATTTTTTTTACTTGTTATTGAAGCTGCATATTCACTAAGCGACATAGACTCTATATTGCTTTCTAAAAAATAGGGATCCTGATAAAATGCATTAATGTAACCCAAGGTGTGAAAAAAATAGTCAAAATTATAGAAGGTATTATTATCTACAAAAGTCCGCGATACCATATGTTCAACTACTGTAGTTATGCCACTATAACTACTTTTTGACATTTTAAAAGTTAACAAAAGTGCCGACAATAATCAAACTATTATATTCACACCTGTCTTAATTCTTATTCTGTGAAATAATACTTTATTAAAGACCGTTTAAATTCCTGTAAAATACTTTTTAAATTTTTAAAATCAATTCAAAGGACATAACGAATTAACAAATGTCAATCTAAAGAAATTGTAGCGACCCTTATAACTGGGCCTGCGACTGGTGAGTTAGCTCATATTCCAAGGACACCAATGGTGCCCACTGATATACCTATACTGTTTTTATTGTTTTCCGATTTCTTTCATTACCACTTTAAAATCAAGAATTTTTCAATACCTGTAGAGTATTTTTAAATTTGCTAATGCCGGCCATACTACGTTAATGATGTTATGAATTTAAAATGTATTATATATATAGATGTTGCCAGATTGGATAGTTGGTGTCTTAAAAAAATTGCAACGAAGATCCAGAGTATATGACGTGCAATAGTTTTGTATATGATGACCTACGACTCCGAAACGTGGTCGCTGACTATGGGCCTCATACGAAAGCTCAGAATCGCTGAGCGTGAGATGGAGAGGGCTATGCTGCGAGTTTCTCTATGTGATCAAATCATAAATGAGGAGATCCGTAGCAGAAACAAAGTCACCGACATAGCCCTACGAATCGCGAACCAGAAGTGGCAATAGGCGGGGCACATAGTCCAACAAACTGATGGACATTGGGGCCCGAAGGTGCGGGAATAGCGACCCCCCTACAAGGAGGACCGACGACATCAAGAGGGTCGCTGGTAGCCGCCAGAGCCAGACGGCGCAAGACATCATTACGTGAGGCCTTGTGGACCTATGTCCAGCAGTGGACGTCCATCGATTGAAGTGACGACGACGAATAGTTTTGTACAAATAGTGGTCGCCTAGGGGTCGAAATTGGATCATAATGAATTTAAATTATAAGTTTGAATATTATTTCAAACAATTTAACACTTTGACTAACGCGGGGGGTCAACATGGCTGACACTCGTACTATACACAACGGCAAATTAAGCGGAACATAAAAAAAATAAGTAATTTGATATGTTAGGAATTTAATTGGACACTTTTATTTATGCACCACTTAACTTGTAAAATTGAAAATAAACATAAAAGTAAGTATACAAAGGACACCTTATCCCTAATGAGAGATCTCTTCTAGGAACCCTAAAAGTGGGAGAATTTAATCGAGAGGTGGTGTAGGTGTTTTTTANACCAAACACATACAAATACATACATAGCAAAGGTCCATAAATATATACGAAGGAAATATTAATAACATGCAATGTGAAAGAGATAAAAATATACAATAATACTTATTTGGCGTTAGATAATAAATATTCTTTTAGTCTGTTTTAGAATAGGAATAGACCAGGGTCATCCTTGAATATGTAAGCGGGCATTGAGTTAAAAATTAATACAAATAATTTATTGAAATCTTGTCAATATTAGAAACCATTAATTAAATTTTGGATTTGTAAATATTAAAACTACCTAACCTTCAAACGAATCATGCTGCACATCTTCGTGACGCTAATTACGCGTTTCATCCGTAAATATTTTACTCTCATGCGCTTCAAAAATTATTTTGCATTTACGTAAAGGCAAATTTTAAGAATGCATTTATTTATCTAAATATATAAATCCTCGTCATCAATCAGCTCGCACCTTCTTGACGCAGGTGATGTGATTAGATGTCACCAGTGTAATACCTGATTGATGCAATCCGTCATTCTGATATGGTTGTTTTTTATCGTGAAGATATATGTCAAATCAAAAATGATCTGATCTTTAGATAGTCATATTTCATCTATATATATTTATACAAATAAATTAAATAAACCCGCAAATCTCGATTTTAATGTGACTTTCTGATGGGTAATGTTAATACCCTTAGATTGTCCGGCCGTGGTTTTTATTGAACCCCGTAACTTGCCCGCACTTTTTAAGTCGATTGCCCCGCGGGTTGAATGTCGCTAAAGTGGCTTTTGGGACTTAAATGTTCACGAAAGACTACCAAACGTTATGATGTTTATGATTGCTAATACTTAATCTATACAATGTTGTCTTTTGTTTTTTAAATTAAGACTGGGTTAGCGTCATGTTGCGCTAAACTCTGAGATAGTGAAAAAAGGCGGTCTTGTATTTATTGGCTTATGTCTTAAAAATAAAACTTACCTGAAGGGTGTTCATTGTTATTCTTATCACTTATATAATCAAAAACACAAATAATCAACATTCGACGCGACATACGCACCGTTAGTAACGGTCACTTTGTAACTGATTTGTTTTTGTTTCTATAGTCTGGTGTTATCTCTACGCATATTTTGTTACGACAGTTACCGAGAAGCGAATTAGATAGAAAAATAAGACATATGAATTCCAATTCGACATTTATGCTAGTTACCTCTGATTTGCTACGGTACTATTAGAATGGATGTCTCTTTGAAATTTTCTCTTAAAAATACATGATTCCACTTTGGTATTCTGGATAAATCCGACTTAGAGTTCGACTTCGCTGGGAGTGTATGGCGTGTAAGGGAGTGTCAGCCGGACACTTAATGAAAATTTGACCTTTAAATAAGACCTGATTGACTAATAATTCCGTATAAACCTAATGTGGGCTATACGGAGGACCTAGAAGTTTACAATGCTGGTTCGATATGAAACATGTGTTCAGTTTACCTTAAGGTACACAAAGCCTGCAGCTAACAAAAAACCAAGCCTTTCACCGATACTCTGGAACGTCCAGCTTCCCGTTGGATTTCGGATGTCGCGAACGTCGCGGGCACCACGATAAAGTTTAATAGAATACGGCACAGAAGTGGTTTAAAATCAGTTACGCACGGCGTTTTAACTTCGTTTTCTAAGGTCTCCTGGGTTCTTCTCAACTTTAGTTGAGAGCTGCGGGCCTCGAGGCAGTGCCTCCTTGCCCGGGCATCTTCCTCAGACATCAATTTGATGCCTGGTATTTTGTTTTGCCCGCACTCATACGGGCTGGTTCCCGGTGGCTACGCTAGATAATCATGACAAGATAATCAAATATATTTTTATTGCAAGATCAAGTGTACAACACACAATCTACCATACAATGGCGTGCAGCGGATCCATCCAGGTCAAGTCCGGGTATTGCCACTGATATTGCGTCGTCTTCGCCGTCATCATCGCCTACATCAGGAGGCGGTGACAGCAGAAGCTCACGAGGCAGGGGACGCCCAGTGTTTCCTGCTCTTGGGTGCTGGCTGGCAATACCATGGAGATGTATGTGTGGAGAGTTGTCCGCGTGGCGGAACATACTCCTCGCCAAGTTTCGGACGAACACCACGGTGAGCGTCCTGGTGTCACGGTGGATGACGTCATTTCTAACGTACCTCGGAGCTCCTACTATCATACGTGCCTACGTATGTTCTGCTGGATCTGCAGCCTACTCCTCTGATACCCTGAGCAGTCTTCTAAGGAATTCTTACTAACTGTCTGTCAGTTAAGACAGTCGCGAGTGGCGCGACTGTCGCTAGCCAATCAGGCGCCACCGGACGCCCCCATTGGTAGTCGAATGGTAGCAAGGTATTGCCAACCACAAACATTATTGATGACTGAACACCTAATATAACGTATAACGTACGCTAATTGGATGTTTTTATAGAAATTGAATTAGGAACAGAGCACACGGTTCTCTGGATGATAACTGTTACTTTAACGTTAACAAAAATTGTGTGGCGCAATCACAAAAAGCATGTGTTTCAAATACCTATGTCAGTGTCGTAGATGATTTATTGCAAATGACGTACAATATATTAAGGTTGCGGTAAAAAACTCTTTAGCACGTAATAAGGCGGGCTTATCTATTTTTAATGAGCCGAGGACGAAAAGTGTTAGGCGAGCAATTATATTTCTTGTGTGAGCAATTGACGACAGTGACTTGCGTACATCTTAACACGTACGTGACATAAATTTCATACGTGGGTTATCATAACTTTATGCCGTGGCAACCCTTTCTTATAGAAGGACTATAAATGTTATGAGGATAATGGTGCGGACTATAAATGTTATGCGGATATAGATGTGGGCCACAAATGTTATGGAGATATTAGTGCGAGCCACAAATTTGATGAGGCTTTTTTGACGCTGGGAAATGCATTTACGCACCCCGGGTAGGGAGTGTGGGACTCACTGAAAGATCAGAATACCCACCAAAACCCAGCGGAACCCTCGACATCCCTGAGTAGAGAACCAGAGGTACGAGTACACAATCCACTCTGGTACCTCGGATGTAGCCGCCTCATATCAATAGTTTATGGAGGGGGAAGAAGATGCGCAAATCTACGCATTCTGTTTCTCCGCATTCTCCGTCGGATAGGTGGAGCACCGATGACATTCTGTCTCGCCCTCTCTGATGCCTCCTTCAGCGACATTACGGATTCACAGAAGGTAGCGATTGCGATCTAGCCCGTGTCGTTAACAAGCATTGCACCAACTATGCTCACTAACGAGAGGTTCCCTTTAATCAGCGACACCAAGACATGTCGCTGAGGTAAATTTGATGAGGCTATTGTTACGGATATATATACACAAATATTATAAGTATATTGGCCCGGGCCGCAAATGTTATGATGGTGTTGTTGCAGGCCACATTCCATCTAAAAAGTAGTATCTTTGTAAGAGAGAGAGAGTGTTATGAGATGTGACGTGGTTGCAATAAAGTGCTCACTTTAGTTTTATTTCTTGAAACAAATAAGAAATTGATGTGATCTATTTGCCTTATCAACAGTCGCTATTTTTACTTACATGTTGGCGCTTGAATGTGATTTCACCCGATAAAGAAGAAAATGGGCAAAACTGTAATTAATTCTTTTCTTCAACGGCATGTCTTTGATTGTTTGCATTTTCTAATTTGTCTGAGTCTGGACTGGTGGGAGGCTGCAGTTGTGGCTAGTTACCTTTTCAGCAAAAAGGAACCGCTAAGCAAAAAGATTTGTGCTCCGATTCGATGCTGCGTAAAAACCATAAGACGTAACTGTCTCTTACCAGATTAGCGTGGTTCCATTTTAGACAGTCACACTTACAATTAGGTATATGATCACAGTGAAGCGCAAACCTGTCAGCAATTAAAAGAAATCTCCTCTCTAATCCAGACATAGATAAATTAAAAAATATAACTCTCTAAATTGACATACATACGTAACATCACGCCTCGTTCCCTTTAGGGTTGGCAGGAGACCACGTCCTTCTACTTGCCACGATCTTGGATATCTCCTTCGCTTCCTTCATTCTCTTTAAACCTTTCATAAAAGTTCATCGGTTTAGAGTACTCTCGACCTGACCCTTATTTCAAATGTCCTGTCCTCTTCCAACATCCCATTCACTCTTGACTCATAATCCTGTTTGTCAGTCTCGTTTCATTCATTCTCTCTACATGCGCAAACCATCTTAGCATAGCTTTTACAACCTAAGTCACTTATCTTCTTTTATATCAGAACGTTTTCTTATCACACTATTTTCTAAATTTGCTCTTTTTTAAGCTGGGAAATGCTTTTAGGCACAATCCCCGACCTATGGGTAAGGAGTATGGGACTCGGCGAGGGAGGAGACCTTACAATACCCGCCAAAACCCAACGTAACCCTCTCCATTCTAGACTAAGGCATCATGTCTTCAATTACCGCATTCGTCCCTGGTGTATCGAATAAGTCCGACCGGAGGATACACGGAGCTGGGTGAAGATGCGCAAACATGCGCCGCCTATTAGTAGTGAGGGGCAGCATCCAATACATTCTCTCTCTCTCGTTCGTGGGCCTCCTTAAACGCGACTACGGTTTCGCAGAGCATGGCCACTCTCGCACACATCCTCTCACTAATGAGCTTCTAAATTTGCCCTATCGGTAATCAAACCCAAGACCTCTGCTATATGCCAACCAGACCCTCAACTAGTAGAAAGTATGTCCACGTTCGCGTTGTTTTCATGATGTGTCATTGTGTTTCCGTCACAGCATATTGCCTCAAGCAGCTTATGCAAGCTTGTTGTCTCAGGTGTGTCGTACGTAAGAAGTCGTATTTGCATTTAGTACGAATGACTCATCTTCATTGTCACCTGTTTTCTCCTTTAATAGTTGGCAAATGTTTGACGTGTTACTTCCTTTGTTTCCACAGCTTACGATGCTGTAGTGAATCAATTGCAGATTTTATCGTACATTACTTAATGAATATTCGCTTTTATATTACACACTTTTTCTTGCCTTAAGTGGGAAGAGGCAGTTGATAGTATAGGGAACTATTTTTAGTGCCAATCATTGTGGTAATTATGCTCGTCAGCGAAAGGTCACTCCCAGCTATCGACATCAAAAGATGCCACTGTGGACTGCGAAACAATTTGGTGTGCCGTATCGACGAGTGTTCCACATTAAAGACAGGCAGGTATTTCCCGAAGCAGCCGTTTCCGGTAAGCACCTGCACCAATATGAAGGATAGCGAATCATGTCCTCTCGAATACCATCCACGTAAGACGGGACTGACACTGCCCACCATCGGTGAATCAAGGTCCTCCTTTCACCTACGCATCACGGCCCTCTCGGAAAGGGTAAGGTAAGTAGCAGCCCATTAACATCCCACAACTGGGCACAGGCCTCCTCACTCATAGGAGAGAGAGTTATTAGAGAATAGACCCACTGATGTGACGGAAATCAAACACGGCCGGAGAGAGGTCAGGCACATGACAGACGGCTTAACTAGCTCTCCGAGGCACAGGGGGTGGAAGCCAACTCCGAAACCAACTCCCCAACTTCGGGAAAATATTGAGAAAATCTTTAATAGAAAACTCAATATCGATTTCTGAATTTGCCTGACCTGGGACTCGAACCCAGGACTTTTATGACTGTGGCATTCGGCCAATGAGGCAGTCATCGGAAGGGGACCTTATCCTTTATAACTCTCCGCCATCAGGTTGTTCGCCTCTAGCTCTTGCAGTTACCCGGCTTTGAAGGAGTCACCGACTTGTAAAAAAAAGAAGTAGAAAAACGTGGTTTACGCCATATGTAGATGAATGGAAAAATGCACTTATTTGAGATTTCACATTGTTCTAATATCTCGTATGGGTTTGTTTGTCACAATGTAAGCCTGTCAATAAAAGAACCACATTCCAAAGCCTAATGTAGGTCGTAAAAGGGCTGACCGCTCGATTCCGGAAACTTTCTACGCTTCGCACAATAAAAGTCCTTATCTCATCCTTTTCAAACGGTCTTCTTGAGGATAACGGTGATGGCCCCGTAGTAAATACCAAATGTTTATTGTGCACTTTCATTTTTGTAGTTTTTGTTTACTATTCTTTATGTATAGTTAAGGGAGCTTCATTGTTTCGTAACGGTTTTTTTTCGAATTTGTTTTATACAATAGGAGGATCTCAATGGAGTTTTAATGCGTGTACCTGTATCACTTGCCGAGGTAGTCAGTTCAATTACCGGTAAGACAAGTTGAGGAAATTGTTTTTCCTGCACTCTAGCTTTAGTCTAGCTTTGGTCGAGGCTTGTTATCATCCTACCATCAAAGACAAACTCTATAGCAATAGTTCTTATCCTTTTTATGTCCTAAAAAGGTTCACTGATTTTACCCTTCCTCCCAACAACGAAGTCAAACAATACATGTTAATACAAATATGTAGACTTTATTAAATATATAAAAGGTGGTGCGTCCCGCATTTTTGGTCCAATTGTGATGATGGAAACCATGAGAAAACCGTAGTATAAGTCTTAAATTTGCATTAAGCATCTGCGCGACAAATGGACGAATAGATTACGCTAACCGATTTTGATGATTTGTTTTTCGTCTGACGGTGACTCAGAACATAACAATAATTGTAACTACATTATATTATCGTAATAATTTGAGAGACTTTTAAATTTATTTCATTTTACTTAGGAGAACTCTAAAAAAGAAAATGCAATTGTTTTTTTACTTTTTATAGGATATTTTTAGTTTGTTTGGAATAGTTTGTTTTGAAGGCGATTCTTTTTATGGATAAGTATATTTGTTTATGTATTTAAAAACGAGTGTGTTTTAGACCAAGTCGCTGACCATTCGCTTCGCTCGATCACACTTTTCGTAACGCTCTCGTCACGCATTCACCAGCTTACTACGTAAAGAAGTTTTACTTCAATAAACTGTGACTTGGTTATAGTAAAGCTCCCACAGACTTATACACAAATACCTGTTTTGTTTTCGCTGGGAAAGGCTTTTATGCACCCCGACTTGGGAAAAGTCAGACAGAATACCGACTAAAACCCAGCGGTCCCACATCATCCTAATGTGGGACACCAGTGGCTCGCTTGCGCAATCCAATATGGTGCTCNGATTTTTGAATTGGCCCGACCTGGGACTCGAACCTAGGACCTCATGTCTGTAGTCGAACATACTAACCACTAGACCAATGAGGCAGCTAAAGGTATATTTCTATCAAATTTCAAGTCTCTGCGCCTTATGGTTCCAGAGATATCGTGATGATAATTAGATAATAATTTTCTACAAATATTTAAATTTATTAAGTCCTCAGTCCGTTTAATTTACCCGATCACACTTTGTAACGCCGTCATGCATTAACCAGCGTACTCCCGAAATCAAGAATGCGTAAGGAAGTTTTACTTCAAAACGTAAGATATTCATATTTGTTCCTTCTTCAATCTATAGTGAACGCAGAGGAACTCATAAGCAGATGTTATCTAGTATATTCCGTGTTAAACACAGCGTGTTTTGGTAGCAGTACGTGCAAGGGCCTTGGCAGTGAACGGTGTCGTGACGTCAATGCTGCTCGTTTTGGCGCTGACCACGTTAGGATGTGCCGATGTTTGAACACATTGTTAATTCACTTATAAATCTAAACTAATATTATAAAGAGCTGCCGAAACTATTGATTATACAACAATAAAATATTCTACAATATTATAGAAAGTATTAATATCTTTAAAAAGTCCCTTATACTATTGTTGTTGCTATTAAATTACTATAGTCTTTTTATTTATATTAGTAAAACGTTTATATGTGCTATATCCGGTTTGACGCTATTCCGGAAATTCTCAAACTTAATCAAAACTTCTGTTTAGTCGTCGTTTTCATGACGACTGTGATTGGTGGACTTATTATTTTTGCAGTGGGGAGTTACAAGTGGGTATAAAAAATGTAGCACGGGGGAATGAAGGAACTATGCCTAGGAAAAGGCTGCCCAAACACGACCTTGACGACTCAAACGACCAGATTACTATTGGCAACGCTTCTTTGCCGGAGAAGACGAGGTCCCCGCTATCTGACGCACCCCGGCCGCGGTCCCATGGGCGTCAAGACTAAGCATCTGTCATTTACCCTTTTCAGCAGTAGCAAACATTGCTGTAAGCCTCGTTTCGAACCTCACAAGAGGCGTCCTTAGAGCAACGGTTCCCCCATGACGCAGCCGAGCCCTTCAGCAGCATCTGCGCTCGCCACCCCTCTCGGTTACGCTGTAAAAGCCAATAAGGCTAACAGCAACTACACACTTTGAAAAAAAAAGAATGGTGGAACATAATTTTGTACCTCACACTATCTATCGTATGTTTTAGTTTTAAATTAAGTTTTTATTTTTAATTTTCCCTTAAATAAGTAGATTAGGCGTAGAATAAATTGTAAACTTGTAAAGACACTGACCCCTAAGTCACGGGCTTGACTAGTTTAGAGGTCCAGGGTATTTTAATTCAGTATCATTCTTTTTATACATACATACATACATAGCATCACGCCTCATTCCCATAGGGGTAGGCAATATCCTTCCACTTGCCACGATCCTTGCATATTTCCTTCGCTTCTTTCATTCTCATGTAACCTTTCATACAAGTTCGTCGGTTTAGATTACTCTTCACCTGGCCCTTATTTTAAATGTCCTGGATTTGGTCCAGGAACGTTCGCCTTGGTCTTCCCCTTCCAACTTTCGCATTCACTCTTGACTCATAAATCCTTTTTGTCAGTCTCCTTTCACTCATTCTCTCTACATGCCCAAACCATCTAAGCATACCTTTCTCAATTTTAGTCACTACGTCTTCTTTTATACCACAACGTTCTCTTATCACACTATTTCTCACTCTGTCACTCAGTTTCAATCCACTCATACTTCTCAACGCTCTCATCTCTACCGCATTTATTTTACTTTAAAGTTATTATTATTATTATTCGCCTAGAAACAGTTCTTAGTTTGCATCAAAGTTAGTATTGTGTTAAAATTTATTGAAAGTGAGTAATATAATGAGAATAGTATTTTTTTTTTCGCTGGGAAAAACATTTACGTACGGAGTGTGGGACTCGCTGTTTCCAGAATACCCACTAAAACCCAGCGGAGCCCTCTGCATCTGAAATAGGAGGCCAGAAGATCGCAAAAGCATTCGACTCCGATGGCACCCCGGATGCTGTCTACAAAAGGCTTCTTTCTACTTCCTACCCGCCTATGATTAGGACGAGGGGAATTAGATTCAAAGGAAGTAATGAAAAACTAAGTGAAATGAAATTTTTATGGTAACGAAGATAAATCTATAGTCAGACTTAGTAGACTTTCTACTGCCACGAATTCGGTATTTATTCGGGTGAAACTGCGGGGCATTGCTAGTATATCATAATTTGATGTAAAAATTTACATTTCGGAGACCTAGAGGGAGGGGAAAAGGAAAATATGTTAGGAATTTAATTGTCATTAAAATATTTAGTGTCAATTTTTTTTTATTACTGACAGTTTTGCGTTTGATTTGCGGTTGATCTCACCTGATGGTAAGTGATATTACAGTTTTATTTGGAAACGCGCTAATCTGGTAAGAGGCGATATACCTCTTACCTCTGTCCTGCCTTTTTGGGGCCGTGAGGGGGTTGCACAGCATTTCAATCACTTGCTATGGCCACTGCTCTGAATAAAGTTTTCTTTCTTTCTATGGTTTCTAGCCACGGCCGAAGCCTCCCACCAGTCCATGCTCAGACAAATTAGAAATTACAATTTTCTTAATTGGCCCTATCGGGGATCGAACCCGGGGCCTCTGATAGCAAAAAGAGTACTCGCACCACTGCGCCAACTTTTAAAATTCATGAAACATTTCAATAGAAAAGTATTACATTAAAAAATTAAATGGCGAGTGGCAAATTAAAATGCCACATGTTATTTGTTAATATTAAGACTACCTAACCTTCCAACGATTTAGCATCAAAAACGCTGCACATCTTCGTGACGCTAATCAAACATTTTACCCTGGAGAAGCTTCACTTCATATATTTTCTAAAAATCTATGAATAGATTTGGAGATATACCGGTACGAACTAGCAAAAACGAAAAAATTGTATTTTTCACTATAAATATTTGATAGAAAGATATTTCGACATCAAACAAACGTATATACCTTTATAAGAAACAAATATTATACAATCAGCGCACGTCACGTTTTATACAAACATTTGTTATACTTAATTGTATGATAAACTCGTAATGTAGTGAAATGATAATGATTATTAATAATGTGGTGACTATTTTTAATATTAACCCAGAAAAAGGTTAACATTTATCGAAGCTCTTTATCTCCTGTATGCTTTGGTATCGCGGACAGTTTACCTCCTGCGACAAAGTATTCTCTCTTATCTATTTTAAGTGAAATAACTTAATTAAGTAATGTTTTTGAAGTGAAACTTGTATTAGCGTTACGAAGATGCCAATTCGATTGAAGGTTAGGTGTTCGCGACTTTTCCCCCTTAATTTATAAGTAATACAACGTGAATAATATTGTTGAGCATCGTTTTTGTATAGTATATTTTGTTTCAACTGAGAGTCTCTGTATATATTTATAACTTTGTATATAGAATGTTTGTTAGCTATAGCGTATATACATATTTGTCATTTCTAAGAATAAAGTTGTTTGTGTAATTAATGTAATCCCTGTGATTGTTGAGAAATAAAACTCCAATCATAGGATGTACTTTTTATCCAATAAAGTAACAACCACCGTCGTTTGCTTGTCACAATAGTGCACGTTTG
>JACTOM010000092.1:611318-624058 GCA_015832385.1 Elymnias hypermnestra | reverse complement strand
CCCCTGGTACGTCCGAAATGTAGACCTACATAGGGACTTAGAACTCCCCACGATAAAGAGTTATTTCAAAGAGCTCTCCGAAAATTATTTCGAGAGAGCCATCAATCATAGGAACCCACTAGTGGTTAACGCGTCCTCTTATAGGATCCGCCTCAACGTTCCGCCTAGGAAGAGACGGCCTAAATATGTCCTTAACGACCCTGACGATACGATAACTATCGACAATCTACCATACCAGGTAGGGACAAACACTAACACAAACGCTACACAGCGACTCCGCCGGCGGAGTCGAGGTCCCCGATTTCTGACGTCACCCGGACGTGGACTTCACCCACGTTCCCGGGGGCGCTTCTGATTCTCCCTTTTCAGGTGATGTTTCTGCGATAACGTCGCTCCAAGCCGAGGCTCGGTCTCGCTAGAGACGCCCTTGGAGCGGCGTTTCCCCGGAGCCCTTTTCAGGGCTCGCACTCGAAATGTGGCGGTCTCCATAAGAGCCCGTCCTGCTTCCGGTTACGCTGTAAAAGCCAGTAGGGACTCCGAATATAACAATACGAAGAACACTATAAAAGAATACGCAATTATTTATTTATTTTTAGAGCATATTAATGTATTTGTAAGTTTGTTTTGAAGGCGGTTCTTTTTTTGTTAAAATTTATATTTATTGCTTTTTTAAATATCTCATTATAGTTGGTTTTTGAGATTCGTGGTCTAAATGTTTCTTTTTTCTTTATATGGGATCTTGCATTAAAGTTTGGTACAGCCAGTCTTACTCTTTTTAACAAATTTTGGTTGTCGTAGCATCGTACCGGAACACAAATCTCTTTGTTTGGCTGTACGTCTTTGGTAACTAGGCTCCTTCCAGTCCAGACTCAGACAAATTAGAAAATACAATTTCCTAAATTCGTCCTACCGGGGATCGATTTCGGGACCTCTGCTAGCAAAACGAATACTCGCACCACAGCGCCAGCGAGGTCGTCAAAATTTTATTGTACCGGAACACAAATTGCTTGGCGATACGTCTTTCTTAGGATGGTAACTAACCACGAAGACTCCCACGAGTCGACACTGAGGCAAATTAGAAAATTGTTTCTTAGATTTGCCCTAATGGGGATCTCAAACCCAGGGTAGACTGTCAAGATCCAGACAATTTGCTAGCATACAACGAATAATAGACCCGTGGAAAGCCACGGCAGGTCGCTAGTTGAATAAATAACTAACGTATTCTAAGATGTCCCCATTGTATAAAACGGCTGCGATCATTGACGTCACAGCGTCAGTCATTGCCAAGGTCCGCAGTTTAAAAGAGATCGATGCTTTCCATATGTACGATATAACGGTTTCAATTTGTTTTGGCAACATTTATTTTTGGATTGCTATTAATGGTACGGAATACTCTAAATTTTATGAGAAACTAATGAAATTCTACAGCAAATTGTGTTACCGTAAGGAAATTCATTTATATGCTACCACTTAATCACGTGACTACGGAACCAAGAGTATTTCAATATGTTTTATTCATTAAATTTCATTTCTTACAACAATCTATGTTATGTTACGTCAGAAAATGCGTTTCACATTTCTTGTGACTGCCTTAACCCTAAAAACTGTCAAAACATTTATTTATCGGCTTAGTTAAGTTAATAATATTATGAAACTATGACAGACTGACCTTCAGTTTCATTTTATTTATATTTTCTTAAAACAAGCTAAAGTAAAATACATATTTTATATGGTTTCGAATTTCTTGTTTGTTGTTTTCTTGCCCTTATTCCACTAGGTGGGGTCGGCACAGCATGTTACCTTTCGCCACTTCACTCTATCCGCTGTCATTTCTACATTCACACCCTTAATACACATATCCTCTTTCACACAATTCATCCACACTTTTTTTGGTCGCCCTCTCCCGGCCCTGCCGCTTACCATCATATTTAGAACCCTCTTACATACATGGCTATCCTCCCTTCTCATTACATGTCCATACCAGGCTAACCTTCCACTCCTTAACTTCTCGGTCACTGGTGCTACTTTCACACTTCCTCTAATATACTCATTCTTAATCTTATCCAATTTTGTCACTCCACACATCCATCTCAACATTCGCATCTCCGCTGCATGCAATTTCCTTTCATTCTCCCCTTTGGTGGCCCAGCACTCTGATCCATACAGGATGACAGGTCTTACGATCGTCTTATAAATCTTCCCCTTTAATTTAAGGGGCATTCTGGCATCGCAAATTGTTCCCGAGACCTGCCTCCACTTCATCCAATTTCGAATTCATACAATTTCGAATTTCTTGTTTATTTACGTGATAAAATCATAAGAATACATCGCTAAATTGTTGTTGAGGTAAACATTGGAATTGGACCGATCGCGCCTCTCTATCGGTTGTCATCAGCAGCCGACAACTATCGTTTTTAAAAAGTTATAACGTCAAAACATTAAAACTGTTGTAAAGGTAACATATTCATGTCAGCTATGGCACCTAGATTTGTACTGCAGTATTGTAAATAAAAACTTTTATTTTAAATCAAATGTATTTTATGTTATGACACGAATACAATAACCATGTGAAATATTATTCATGAACCCACATCCCGTGTAGTTTCGGAAGTGGGTTTCTAAGCTCATAAATGATACAACAAGGAAACACAGATCGCAGCTTGTGTTTGTTATGTAACTGAAATAGCGGTCTCTGACGTCATCGCCATCTCGTTACGTGTCCCGTAAAAGTGTATGGCCTGAGTGACAGCGTAAGAGACGAGTTTGTCAAGTTTGACGGCATTATTAGCGGAATAGTGCAGGTATTACTTTCGCTGGAATTAATAAACTAATTCTTTATTCAGACAATAAAAAAGTTCCTTAAAGAAAGAAGAATAAAAAAATCCTTTATTCTATAAAACACTAATAATAAATAAACAAAAGAATGAAATAACAAATTAGACACAATGCAGATCAGCATAATCAAGTCAAATACAGAACTAAGTAGTTAGAATTAAGTTACAAAAACTCAAAATAAAAAAAGAAGTAACCTACAATTTCTTACTTTATATAATATAGGCAGAATTTAAGTGTTGGAAATTACATATCATATCACAATTTCATTTAAAACTTATATAATATATTGACTGAAAAGGCCTTTGCCTTAAATACTACAGTCACATGGTGACTATGGACTGATTGGAAATGTATGTATTCAGTTAGAAGAACTCTTGAGTTTGGGTTCTTGAGAGGGGAAACAGTGTAAATTACTTTTTCTAATTTGTCTGAATCAGAACTTGTGAAGAGCTTTAGCTTTGGTTAGACACGAAATAATAAAGTTATAATCCTGTACCGATGCTATCTAGCTTTAAGAGGTATTAATGATAAAGGCATGACAATAATTTGTCCCTCATTCGGAATAATCCGCGTCCGCTAACCTTCATACTCCCAATCCCCGAATCTAAATGTCTTTATTTATACATTTTTACATTATGCCACACATCACAATATATTTTAGTACATTTTACAATACCCTGCAATGTGTGGCATAACCTAGAAAATGGACCCAGCTCAGCATTTATGCTATACAGTCTCCCGACCATGTAGCGCTGATACAACTTAATCTATCTTTATATACTAAATAAATATAATAATGATTAAACTACAGACTATATTATATATGTATACTGTCACGTATATAAACATAGACATACTTGATAAATAGACATTAATACTGGAATATATGGCTTACAGAAAAGAAAGCTCCGACACGTGATGTTGGAATTCTTAATTTTTTTTCAAATTATTGTTAAAAATATACCCAATGTGATTCTGTCACTGGTATTTCCAATTGAAGGTAAATTATATATTATTGACGATACTTTTTTTTTAAAACAAATTGGTTTTGGCACGTCGACACTCAGGACGTACCTTATTTACTCTATAATACTCACCGCGGTAATAACATATTTTAAATAAAAATACATACCTGCTTGTATGCTCCGAAAGAATCGTTGAATGAAGTACCTTTATCTTAAGATTTAATACACAGGAATTAATCCTGGTTGGGAAAATTAGGAGGTGTAAAGATGAAAAGGCCCGAAAGTCTTTCCGGAGTTCAGATCATGTCTTTGCTTATGGAGTTGGTATTAATACATAAATAATTCCGTGAAAGCTGCGCGCGGAAGTTCTTGCGACTGTCGATAAGTACAGGGTGGGTGCGAGGACACATATCCTGCAGCCTGATGCCGATGACGTCCGGAGCATCAGGGCCGAAGCCAACCGGGCACAGTTTGAAACGTGTAGAGAGTATCTCAGAGGTATCCAGGAGCGGCCATGGCCACAATCGAAGACAATCCGCCCTCACCTGAAACAATGGCTTACCAAGGGGTATGGGTCGCTCTCTTTGAGATTGTTGCAGGTTCTAACTGGATACGTTTACCTTCTGGTCGAAAAGCGTTATAGGCGCGATGCTTTCCAGTGAGAGATGCTAGACGGGAGTGGCCCTCTTCTATGAGACGGTCACCTCCAGTGCGGACCTAGACAAATTAGAAAATGCAATTTCATACATTAAGGAATCGAATCCAACACCTCTTCTAGCAAAGCGAATAGTTTCACCGATGCGCCATCAAGGCTGTCAAAATAGATATTTCAGCTTTTCCTGCGATTTCTCTATTTAAATCTTAAAAGTGCCTCAGCTACATTGATTTCTAGTGCTCTTACAAAATATCTCGTGAAAAACGCACACTACTTTTTGCACTGCTATTTTTAGTTTTTCTGCCAAGTGTTTTTGCTGTATTTGCAGAAAAAATCAACTAGTCCATTTCGTCTTTTTTGTATTGTGTTAGCGCATTGATACTGTAAATATAAACTGTATTGAGATTAAATGTTTTTTTAATAGAAATAAATTGGTAAACGGGCATTGAGTTCAATGAATCCAGTGACGGTGTAACTGGTCCAAGTACTAGCTTCGTTAGTTAGTACGAGACGTGGTTAACACGCTTTGCGAACGAAAGAAGCGCACGTCAACGAATCTGGGTGCTGTTTTACCAAACTTGAAGGGCTGGCTAGAAAAGAGGTGGGGAAGTGTCACCTTCCGGCTGACACAGATATTCAATGGGCACGGTTATTTTGCAGAATATCTGAGTCGGATAGGACGACAGCTAACGCCTCAGGGTTACTACAACGGATGGGAATAGGATAACGCGCAGCACACCCTGGAAGTGTGTCCTTCATGGTCATAGCTTGGCCAGTGAAATTCGAAAAGACCTCTCCGACGAAAGAGGCTTTGTAGAAGGCGATGATTTACTTTGACATTAGAGCTGAGATGAGAGATGAGAGTTGAGCGAGAGTGGTGAAGAGCCACCATCTTCGGAGACGGCGAAGACAGGGGCCGGCTTATTGAAAAATAGAAATAACATAACCCTGATAATGGAACTTTGGAACCGCGAGCTGTCACAAAGGGGGCTATGGCCGTTTTCTTAGCACTCATATGCATTCAGGAAGACGGCAGATTATTATGGTCTTAATCTGCCATGGCAACACCTGATGCCGTTAAGAGATATCGCCTAATATTTATACGTAGAGGTAGGCCACCGGGGGATTTTAGTGGAAATACACCACATAACCTGCTCTATCCCCTGAAAACCGATCGGGTCTTATGAAGATATCTCCCTCGACAAAAAAGCTTCGTTAGCAAGTAAACCATATGAAATAAATTACCCTTTTACCATCTTAACTTGTATCGTCACCTACCTAGATATAGACACTTTGCATATGCAATGGAACTGCAACTGCCTTGCTGGTTAAAATAGTTATGATGTTTAAGAAGCCATATCCCCCCACAACCCACTAGGCTGTAGGTGTCAACGAAATACAGCAAGATCGTTGCATGAATACAGCTGCTCGATACCGCTGATCTTGGATTCTACCACTATTCAGGCATTACCCTTGGTTATATACACGAGCATTTATATATGGACGCTCGTTATTTTTCTAATTATACAATTATAAACACCAATTATCGTTTAATTGCGTTATCATCGCGGGGAGTAGCTAGTTTATATATAATCCCAGTAATCCAGTATTGAATATCTCGCTATTAATTTCGCGTTATAAAGAGACCTGTCGACGATGACGTCCATCAGCCCGCGGTCCATCATCGGAAGTTAAACTGTTATGAAATGAAAATCGCTTAAACGTTTATATCACGGTGTTTTCTCCATTCAACCATTTTAACAAATTAATTTTCTATCTTTTTTTATTGTTTTTAAACCACCTAGTAAGGGAGTACGGAGTAGCATTGCCTGTTTGGTCATGTGGTCATTGAGTCAGTGCCGATTTAGATTGACTTAAAAATTGACATTGAGTTTTTCGACTAAGTCACAATGTTTGCTCCATGTTGGGAAACTGGCGACATGTTACAAAATGTGCCTCAAAGATCATGTTAAGCCCTCTTCTACGCCTGATCTCTCGCCAGTTGAGCTAATGAATAGAGACTGCTCAAGTGTTTGTTTATATATTTGTGCGCTGTGATCTCTATATTAAATGGGAAAGCTATGATGGCTTAAATAATTCTGACATGTGGATTCTCGTTGTAGTTGTGTCAGATTTGATTCCAGGAGTATAACTAAATTGTTCCTTATGATGTATGTAAAAAATGTGCCAGTCGCAGAATAAGAGAGAAACGGAGCAGCATAAAGCACAGGGGCGTAGGGTTCTCCGCCGACATCGTTAATAATTGGATACATTATTTAATTTCTTATTTTGTGGGCGTTCGTGGGTAATATTGGTGCAATCAAACACTTTGTTAATTAACTCGGATTATAATGTTCAATCACTTAATGTTCCCGATATCAATTTACACAAACTCATTAACACTAATAGCTAGGAACGCGACAGTTTCAATAGTAGACTACTCCGGCCGACCGCCGCTCGAGAACTGCCGAGAGACGGGCCGGACTGCCACTTATTGACTCTGCCCCCACGCCGATACAAAGATGGCGCCAGCGCTCCACAGACTATTACACACGGACCAGCGATCCACAGACTCTTGCACTCCGACATGCCTGATTATTGTTTAAAATTCATCATTGTACTTTTCGGTGAATTAGGACACCTTGTGAGGAAACCTTCACATCTCTGCAAGCAGTTATGTGATGTATAGTCTGCGAATCCAACCGAATATGAAACCAACTCTTTTACGAGGACTCCTCTCCAATAGGGCGGTGATACGGAGCTGCTTACCTTTTTTCATTTAAATAGTTGTACAGCGACTACACCAGTTATCGGTAGCTGGCAGTGGGCCACGCGTGGGTGGCGAAGTGATACAAATTATCAAGAATGCCGGATTCTACGCCGACCGTAACGGGCCGACGAGTTATATACGAGCTCGTATACAGTGTAACAGCCGCCGTTAGCATTGCGTGACCACAACGCAGATATGTTACGGTAATTGAGGGCCATTCTAATGCAATACGACTCCAGATGTATGTATTGGCAGACAGCTTCATTGCTGTCCACATAGATAACGATCATTTTGATGTTGCTGAAGTGACACTTCTCGATAGTCAGGCGAAATTTAAGAGAATTTACATTTGGTTACATAAGACTGAAGGTGGAGACATCATCTCTACCGGACACTCACGCTAAATCTAACATTACAGCGCTTATTCTTTATTTCGCGTCGTACTCTTAGTAGACTGCCTCATTGGTCTAGTGGTTAGTATGTTCGACTACAGACATGAGGTCCTGGGTTCGAGTCCCGGGTCGGGCCAGTTCGAAATCGATATTGAGTTTTCAATTAAGACTTTCTCAATATTTGCCCGAAGTTGGGAAGTTGGCGGTGTGATTCACCACCGTGCCTCGGAGAGCACGTTAAGCCGTCGGTCCTGCGCCTGATCTCTCTCTCCGGTCGTGTCGGATTGCCGTCATGTTGGACTATGAGAGTGAAGGAATAGAGAGTACACTTGTGTACTATGCCTGCCAATCCGCACTGGCGCAGCGTGGTGGGTCTATGCTCTAAAAACCCTCTCTCATAAGAGCGAGGAGGCCTGTGCCCAGCAGTGGGACGTTAATGGGCTGCTACTTACCTTACCTTACTCTTAGTTCACACTCTTCCTATCTCCTATAAAAGAGAACGCAGATTTCGTATTTATTTCTACTTATATGCTAATTCCATTGGTAGATATTACTACTCTTATGCTTTATTTTTTTAAAGAAGCTTAATATCTCTTACATATTTCTTATTGACTGTTGGCTGTGACCTGACACCTTGATAAGTAATGATATAATCTGAACAAGTTCAGGACCATTCTAATGCAATATAAGTCCAAATGTATTTATGTACGTTGTGGTATAAAAGAAGATATAGTGACTAAAATTGAGAAAGGTAGAGAGAATGAATGAAAGGAGACTGACAAAAAGGATTTATAAGTCAGGAGTGAATGGAAGGGGAAGACCAAGGCGAACATTCCTGGGCATTGTAAATAAGGGCCAGGTCAAGAGTACTCTAAACCGACGAACTTGCATGAAAGGTTTAATGAGAATGAAAGAAACCAAGGAGATATGCAAGGATCGTGGCAAGTGGAAGGACGTGGTCTTTGCGTACCTGTATGGGAATGATGTTTATTGGTAGATTGCTTTAATTCTGTGGACATAGATAATGATGGTTTTCTATATTCGGACGAAATTCAAGAGGATGCCTCATAAGTGCGTTTCCTTATATAAGAGGAAAGGAAGATATTTTGACTCTACCCATATTCCCACGCTAAATTTTCCTAGACTTAAGGAGGTTCAGCAAATGTAATTGCAATATTTTAATATGTTCGTCTTAGTTTCCTGACTAGTATCATCTTTCAGAAACGGTTATTCTACTTTGGCACTTTGCTAATTGTCAAGTCAAGCTTTAATGGTCCAAAACCTTCTACGCCTTGTTATCTTTGTTAGATTTAGGGCACATTGTCAAAATTTATAATAGCTATAAGTACAATCATTTTATACACATAGAAGCAATACTACAGGGTGTTTTTACTATAAATTGTTTACGTAAAATCGAATGAGCTATTTCGGTGTAAAAGCCACGGTTACACGTGTATGGCAAATGTTTTTATATTTTAACCGAGCAAGGTCGTGCTCGCATGCGAAACTAATTACTGCGATATACTCGGTGACGTCACTGATAACTGTGGATTCAGTGTAAACGAGCTACAGCTGTATAATTAACTAATGTATAACAGGGCTCAGTCTGACATTCATTATTAGAAAATACATTACATTCGTAAAGTTTATTTTTAAATTCTTGTATGAATCTCCGCGTGTACCCTTTTTTTTTCACGCTGGGAAATGCTTTTACGCACCCCTACCACGAGGGTAGGGATTGTGGGACTCGCTAGCTTAGCTAGAATACCCACTAAAACCCAGCGACACCCTCATCAACCTGAATAGGAAGTATCAGAGGCTCCCTAACGCATTCGCTCTGACACTTCCGGTTGCAACCTGCAAAGAGTAGTTTAAGGAGAAGGTAAAAGGCGCTCAAAAAGACGCCCACGTCCACCCGGCCTCCGCCTTCGCAGGGGCGGGGCATCAGCAGCACTTTCGCTTTCTCTCTCCATTGCCTCCTTCAACGAGAGGACACTCTCCCAAAAGGAGGCAACTGCATTCCATCCTGCCTCACTGCCAAGCATTGAGTCGATTATATTTGGCAATGAGAGATCCTCTCCAATCTGGGACACCAGAGGATGACGTTGCGGTACCCATGCCGGACATTCTGCCACAGTGTGATCCGTATCGACGGATGCACCACACTGATGGCAGACAGGTGATTCTTCAAGCCGCGCTATCTGGTGCAACTTACAGAAACATCCGTGTCCGGTCAGCACCTGCACCAGTCTGAAAGAAAGCGATCCGTGCTGCCTAGATAGCCATTGTTCTAGGCGAGGACGAATCGCCTCCACCGTGTTCACGGCCGCAATTGGGGATTCGAGATCCTCCTTCCACACTTGGATTAGAACCCTGTCCGCATGGGCCTTAACCTTCCGGATCTCGTCAAAATCAAGACACTGATCGCCTCCAGCCCTTCCAGCAACCCTGCACTGGTAAGTTGCCGTCCTTCCGCCTGTAATTCCCTCCGCGTGTACCCTGGTTTGGACATGCTATCTTAGTAGAGTTATTAGTATTATTTTGCGGTGGGGCCCATTGAGGCAGCGGATGCACATCGACCCTTGTGGATCTTTTGTACGCGCCCCATCCTTTAATCTCCCCTAAATGTACTCAAAAAGCCATTCCAGAAGTTTGAGAATAGGCTTTAGGCTGGAGCCGTTAAAGTCTTCTGGTTGCGGATAGGCCACTCCCAGCAGACTCATTCGTGTCCTAGCTAAGCCATTGCATTTGCACAGTAGGTGCCTTATCTTAGAAACTAGAAACCATACTAAGGGCATTATCCCTCTAATAAATATGCCTATTTGATTAAAAAAGGTTTAACTGCACTCTTTAAGGTAAACTAGAAGATATACAGCATTTTCTAGAGTGCATCAGAAATAGGAATGAAAGACAATCACTGATAAACCGCTATGGTCTAAATTGTTTTGCTGTTGGCCTACTGCAGAGCATTCTGAGTAGTCCAACGTCAGAAACCGCTGTAGAATTTTTTAATGATTATCGCGGGGTTATCAGTGATTTATATTAAAGAGAATTTATGGGGCTGACGTCTCTTGAGTACAACAGTCCCTTATATACTCTAGAAATAAACAAATGTGTGTATACTTAGGTACATGCGTTTGAAGTTATACTTTTGTCACGGAACTTTTAAATTATCAGTCATTATCATTGGATAGCACAGCTTTAAGCACGATTATTTAATGTCTTATTGAAATACACGCTCGATTGCATAAAAAAATGCAAAGTAATATATAAGCAACAGTTAGTATCTTCGAAATTTTAACCATAAATCCATGCCGAGTTCACTCGATGCAAGGCAAAGGCCAAACTTCCATTGGATTCAAATAGTTTATAATCTGTTTTCTATAGTTGAGTTACAAGTAATATAATAAAATAAATAATGCATTATAACTTTAAAATGTTAAAAAAAACTGTAATGCTAGCTGCAGGGTGTCGGTTTTTTGTGACGGAGTGCGCGCGCATCGTAAAAATTTACTCTCATCATTTTTTCCTAATGCGCCAAAAGAAGTATAACTTTAAAAAATCTTGTATATGACCTACTAGCTGAAACCGCGACTTCGTCTGCTTGGAATGTTTTGAATATCTCACATTTCAAGTCTACGCCTTACGGTTCCAGAGATATCGTGATGATATCTCTTATAGATTAGAAAGATAGATGGAGAGCGGGTGATGGAAAGACCTATAGTCGGAGTAGCTCTGCAGGATCAAATCCTTAACGAAGAGATCCGCAGGACTAAATTTAGCGAGATAGCTAAAAGATCACGCGACTGAAATTGCGAGATTGCTCCTGATTTCTCTCCACGAGAAAGGAATAGTGAGAGCACTTGTATACTATGCTTGCTATCCCGTAGTGGACTGGCGTGGTAGCTCTATGCTCTGAAAACTGTCTCACCTCTCCTATATGAGTGAGGAGGCCTGTGCCCAGCAGTGGGACGTTAATGGATTGCTACATTGCCCAAGGACCTTTTTGAAAAAGTTCATAAAAGAGGATGTGCGCAAACATGCGCTGCCTTGTACTTCTCCTCGGCGGTGGATACGTCCATCAACTGCATTCTTCCTCTCTTGTAGAGTTCCAAGGTCCTAGAGCGGTGGTCGAAGCAGGGCAGATGATCTGAGAAGGATTGTTGGAAGCCGATGGTTACAAACGAAACAAGATCATGTATTGTGGAAGGCCTTGGATTACAGTAAGTCCATAAGTAGAGTTGACGATGATATCATAAAATTCCAGCAGACCTAATGACGTTCTCGAGATAACACTCAATAAATACGAAACCTTTATTACAAGAAAGCTAATTGAAGCACACTGGTACCATAAAATGCTTAAAAGTGAACGAATTTAATTGGAATTTAAAACTAAATTATGATGATGCTTGTATCGTCGCTCGTCGTCGCTTCAACCGATGGACGTCCACTGCTGGACATAGGTCTCACGTAATGACATCCACTAGGCCCGATCTTGCGCCGCCTGGCTCCAGCGGCTACCGGCGACCCTCTTTATGTCGTCGGTCCACCTTGTGGGGGGTCTCCCTACACTGCGCCGTCCGATGCGGGGTCGCCACTCCAACACCTTTGGCCCCCAACGTCCATCGGTCCTTCGGACTATGTGCCCCGCCCATTGCCACTTCAGGTTAGCGATTCGCAGGACTATGTCGGTGACTCAGGTTCTACTATGGATCTCTTCATTTCTGATTCTATCACGTAGAGAAACTCCGAGAATAGCCCTCTCCATCGCACGCTGAGTGACTCTGAGCTTCCGCATGAGGCCTATAGTCAGCGACCATGTCTCAGAACCGTAGGTCATCACTGGCAACACGCACTGTTCGAAGACTTTGGTCTTCAGGCACTGAGGGTTATCAGACGAAAATATCTGGATGCTTATATAATTGTACTAAAACCTAACGTCAAATATTTCTTTCTATATGTCGGAGTGCAAGAGTCTGTGGGTCGCTGGTCCGTGTGTAATAGTCTGTGGAACGCTGGCGCCATCTGTGTATCAGCGTGGGGGCAGAGTCAATAAGTGGCACTCTGGCCCGTCTCTCGGCAGTTCTCGAGTGGCGGTCGGCCGGAGTGGTCGACTATTGAAA
>JACTOM010000092.1:591927-609865 GCA_015832385.1 Elymnias hypermnestra | reverse complement strand
CATTTTCTCCACTTCATTAATTTTTTCGTCTGTTGTTGAAGTGCTCGGGCGTCCGGCACGCTCTTCGTCGTTCACATCTTCTCGGCCTTCTGAGAACATTTTGTACCACCGATAAACGTTGCTTCGGTCCAAAGTAGCTTCTCCGTATGCCACAGTCAACATTCGGAATGCATCCGCGCACTTAATTTCGTTTTTCACACAAAATTTGATACAGGTTCTTTGATCCATTTTTTTGAATAGGTAAAAATCGAAGACGATCCAAAACACGTGCAAGCAAAGCAGCTGTCAACAATTAAATGAAAATTCAAAATGGCCGAGCATGTCGGCATAAGTAAGAGACATGAGTACCAACATAACGCCACAAAAAATTCGAAATTCGAATATACGTAACCCGCGAAAATTCAAAATTCGCGATACTTTTTGAACACACCTCTTAGATAAAATAAGTTTTAAAGAAAATAAGCTTATTTAATTGTTATTGTACAGTAATATAAATGTTGTTTTCCTTTTATACGATTATTAATAAATATTACGCGAGTCAATTAGTAATAAAATGCACGTAATTAAAGTTACGGGCGTAGTTTCCTTATAGTTAATTCAGCTCAGCGGTAGGAATAATACTGGGTCGGGGGGCCGAACCCCTTATCGGTGAGGTCACACTTCGTGTATGCGAAACACGGTGGTGGACGGTCACGTAGTGAAACACCGTTACGTTTCCAATATTTTGTAACGTAATTATTTTGAACTCATTCGATTTTAAACGAAAATTCTTTATTCGTGTAAATTTTAGAGATATTGGCGTAGTTATTGAACTTCATACTTAAACGTGGTTGCTAGTCAGCTCATAATGTAAAAATGTATGCCAATCATGCAGTACTCCATACTAATCCAAAGGTGGCATGAGGACTCGGATCTCCTACAACGGGTCTGATCACGGTGGGAGCGATCCGTCCCCACCTGTACAATTGGATATCTAGGGGACACGGGTATCTCACTTACAGGCTGGTGCAGGTGCTGACTAGACATGGTTGTAACTGCAAGTACCTGCATCAGATTGTTAGCAGGAAAGAAACGCCTTCCGGCCATGAGTGTGATGGACCTATGGATTCAGTGCAGCACACTGTGGCAGAATGCCCGGTGTGGGGTCTCCAACGGCATATCGCTAGAGGGCATAGCGCCAACTATGCTCACCGGTGATAGGGAGTGGAGGGCAGTGGCCTCCTACTGTGAATGTGTTATTTCGCAGAAGGAGGCACATGAGAGGCACAGGGACAACGCTGTGGACGCTCCTTTACTTCGGCGCAGGACGTTGGGAGGTAGGAGGCGTAGATTTGCGCTTCTCCTTCCTCCTTCTTAAGTTTCCCAGAGGTATCGTCCGGAGTGCCAGGGTAGATTGGGTCTACGGATCCTCTGGTGCTCCACAAAAGGATGCGGAGGGTATCGCTGGGTTTTAGTGGATATTCTGGTTTACCAGCAAGTCCCACACTCCCGATAAGATTTTACTCTGACATATATACCAAGGCGAACGTTCCTGGACCAAATCTGGGACTTTTTAAATAAGGGTCAGATCAAGAGTACTCTAAATCGACCAACTTGTATGAAAGGTTTAATGAGAATGAAAGAAGCGAAGGAGATATGCAAGGATCGTGGCAAATGGAAGGACGTGGTCTTTGCCTACCCCGAAGGGAATGAGGCGTGATGTTGACACCGTTTCTAACTCAAGAACTCGACTTTATTTTATATATGTAAGATCGACAATCCTTCCTTAAAATTCCATGTATGCGGTATGAGATAATTAATCAAGCTGGTTGCATGGGTTGAGTCATATGACCTTGTAATGTATGACACTGCAGCAAAGCAAGTAACGTACCATTTTAACCATATTTCTTAATATGTTCGTCACATGCTATGTTTGTGCATTATCTATTGCAATATGTATTTGGTATTAGTTAGACACTGTCATGCTTATTTGTATTAGAATTTGGACTTCTGTCTTACCGCTTGACTTTAATCTTATCTGATGATTAAGAGATCAGAACCATGGCACGAGCTTTAGTAAGACTACCTTTGTAGTAGTTCTCAGTAGAATTTGTCTAGATATTGGAAATCTAAATTACAGATGAATAACTTAAACAGGCCTACCTTTTATCCAACCACGCAATTGTAAATAAAAGTTATAATTTTGATATAAGCGAAGCCATTCAATATAGAAGAGTTATGTAGTAGCTCATATAAATCTTTGAACAATCATCACGCCACCGCCAGTTGGATAGAAACGATGCCGGGTACACACGAAATGTCATGGCTTTTGCAGCCCTATAGGTTACGTTTTAGGTCACGCGTCTCAAATGTCAAGACACGAAACTGCCTTAGAATAATTTATCATCTAGTTATCGTTTCCGCAACTTCTGTATTATAAAATTATCATATTTGAAAAGGCAACGTATAAACCAGCTTGTTCATATTAATAGATAAAAATCCATGACGACTATACTTCCATGACACCTTTCCTCATTTCTAAGGATAGTGATGAAACCGTCATTTAAGAAAAAGATGAAGATTTGGCACAACTTCTTCTCTTTACGACAACGTGTAAGGTAGCGGGACCAGAAGTATTTAGTATGGACGTTTCTGAACAGACCAATGCATTAGTTGTGGTTTCAATGTAGTGCAATTTATGTTTATATTATATAATTGGGGCTATTCACCGAATAAAGTGATTTACTTTCTTTCTTTCATTATTGGATTTAGAACTTGGTCTTTTTAACCTATAACGATAAGCTTTTCTGCTTTATTGCCTGTTTTTCTGGCAACATGTTTCATGTCTTCAAGATTTCTTGTAAGGACAGAATGTGGAGAGCACTTTCCATTCCACTGTAGAGCATTGCAGCTAGCAATGCTTTTCAGTGATAATGGGCGGTAGTAACTTTCTTCCTAGTCTCGCTGAAGAAAACCCTCAAATGCCTAGTTGTCATATTTAGTTTCTCTGTGTATTTGATCTGCTGTTTTAGGTCTAGAGTATTCCTCCAGGACCATATTACAAACTGTTTCGGCTTCGGCGTCGTAGATAAAAATTGAAAATACAAAGGTTCCTTTTAATTTTAAGTTCAAGTTCTATGAAGCTTTGTAATGTTAAATATTTGGTCATTTTATACGATTGTTTTAGGGAACAGTTAATTACGAAAGGTTCATATAATATGGGCTAGAATGTTTTCAACGAGCTTAGTTCATCGTATTCCTGTTCGTGACGATCTAATGTTTAGGAGTTCGTGTCACGATAGATTCGACACGAAATGTCACGGTTGGAAATAATACACTGTAGCGTGTTATAGCACTGTCTACTTGCATTGCACGCTCATGTCAAAATAACGATTGACTGGGTTTTCATTCTGGCTAAGTATTCGAGTCCACGCCATAAATTTCCATCTAACGATGTCAATCGATTTTCTACTAAGTAATTTGTTCAAAATAACATCGCTTTACTATGTACAAGTGATACTACTCATACTCTCTTTACTAGCAACGGATTAGATATTTCAATCATGCTATGGGAAATGGGAATTTGCTTTGACAATGGCTAGGTGCTGTTTTATCAAGCATAGTGGATTAAACTACAAGTTTCATCTACTATGATTGATTGAGTTTCGTACCTAACAATCGGAGATTTATCAGCAACGAGAGACTCGATTGAGGAATGAACAGCTCCTGATGTAATATTGCATGTCTGTCGGTTATCTACAAGATTAATGCAGATAGTGGGCCGAAACTGTATAACCATGTTACTCTGTGCCTTGTTACTTTACTATAAAACGGCAAATCACCGGAAAGGCTTCCGACCTTATGTAGTGGATATTCCTAAAATCTGGACGATTCAAATCTTCGTTTCTAATTTAAAAAGTATGGTCTACCGGCTTTTGTTTCATTTCCATTTAAATAGCTGGGATGAATAGGTGTCTAATTGTTCCACTTTATACTACATCAACATTTACCATCAGGTGTGATAGTAGCAAAGCGTTAATCTCTGACTCCTTTAAAATATTCGATGCAGCTTCTTACTCAATTTTTTGATGAGAGGTCTAAAGAAACGTCAAGAACAATATATCTAGAGACTTATAACCTAAATATGCAATTCTTTCTTCGTGCACTGCTCTAGTGAGGACCCCGTGTAATAATTTTATAAATTTTTATATTTATAGTTTAAATATGGTAAATGGTGCTCTGCGCGCCTTTGTGAATAGCCAGATGGTGTCTCAAAGGGCCAGACTGGCTGTGTCTGCAGGAGTGTTGGTGCCAACACTTATGTATGGTAGTGAAAGTTGGGTATGGCAGAAGAATCACAAAAGTAAAATCACATAAGTAAAATAAATGCGGTCCCGATGAGACCATTGAGTGGATTGAAACTGAGTGACAAAGTAAGGTGTGATAAGAGAACTTTGTGCTATAAAAGAAGATGTAGTGACTAAAATTGAGAAAGGTAGGCTTAGATGGTTTGGGCATGTAGAGAAAATGAATGAAAGGAGACTGACAAAAAGGATTTATGAGTCAAGAGTGAATGCGAAAGTTGGAAGGGGAAGACCAAGGCGAACGTTCCTGGACCAAGTCCACGACATTTTAAATAAGGGCCAGGTCAAGAGTACTCTAAGTTGACGAACTTGTATGAAAGGTTTAATGAGAATGAAAGAAGCGAAGGAGATATGCAAGGATCGTGGCAAGTGGAAGGACTTGGTCTCTGCCTACCCCTATACGAATGAGGCGTGATGCTATGTATGTATGTAGTTTAAGTTACCTCTTACATTTCAACACGATTTTTCAATTAGCTTACGTATAATATAAACTGATATTATTGAGAGTTATTTCTAAGGCAGTTTCTGGAAGTTAGTTATAAAAACATACGAGTATGTTTTTAAATGGATTTTACTCATTTAAATAGTTTTCATAATATTTGTAAGTACTTATGCTATTATTATGCATTGTAATCGCTTCACCGCTATTATTCACTTAATGTTAAGTGAAGATAGACCTTTCTCTTCTTATTATGCATACAAGGAAACTGTATTGGAATTAAGAAGTAATTTATCTATTAATCGCCTGGTAGTAAGTGATAATGCAATTTAAGGTGGTAAGGGAAAATTTACTTCTTGTGGTTTGTCTTTGCCTATAAGTCCACCAACTACGGCTTAGTCAGTCCAAAGCTAGGTTAAGAAATATGTATAATTTTGTAAAGTTGCCTTGTCGAACAAAGATTCCAAGACCTCTGTTATCGAAGCAAGTCCCCGTACTTTGTGTGTGTCTCATCGAGGCCTTCAAATGTGTCCGTCTGAGTGCGTGTTGATATTTCTATTATCTGCATCTATAGTAAAAAATGCAGTGGCAGTGTCGCGTGACTTCGTCGCCTGATCGCGTAACTCCATCCTCGCGTGTCGGCGTCACCCCGCCGCCTCACACCAGCTGCCCGCGGCTAATAAAAGATAATGACTCTTCTGTATCCGCCGCAATCTTGAGAACTAGCTATGGCTTATAGACGCGCAACACGAAATCCGAAGGCAATTCCAAACCTTTATTTCCCTCTAACACGTCATATGCTTCATTATTTCGAAATGATCTATTTATTTTGTCATTAAAGTTATTTGCAGCATTCATTATTGCTTAATTTCACTGTTTGACGTTTTCCTTCAGGCAATGCTTTCGTCGGTCTTCTAAAGAGAAAATATTTTATGGATGTTCCTTATAAGCTTAAGATCTACCGAATCATAAATGATTAAATTGCGCGAAAACAGTTTCGGTGATAGATTGAGCATGTCATCTCTTACCTCAAGGAACATTGTTTGTTAATTAATAAAGCCACAGACGCCCACACTATGGAGGTTGAATTATGGACTCTACTAATGTTGATGTGGGCGGGAACTATGGTTTTTCTCCGACATATTAATAACTAGGTGTTTACTGCAGTTTGAGGAAATACATTTTTAGTGAAAGTCGTCGCGAAAGGAATAGGTATGCCGAATTTAAAATAAATCGAGTTTACTGTTTTAAGGATTTTGCAATGATTCCGTGGATGATCCTTTTTTTTAATATACTAGCCGACCCGGCAAACTTCCTCAGAATCAATAATTTAAAAAGTTAATTGATAATTGCTGAATGTCTCAACTTTAGTAAGATATGTGGTCAAAACTTTCGGACAAGTTTATCTAAAGTATTTCATTTTAGTGGGGGAGGGGAGAGCATGTAGGAGTCTAAAAAAACACGTTACATGTAAGACATTCAAAATGAATGTAAAGTACACTCAAAAAAGTGTCCTATTTATAACGCGCTGCCCGGAACGAACCCCTCATAATTAGGGCTTTCTTATTCCCCCTTGGGCTCTACTATAATAAATACGACTTTTTACGAATTACGGCAGCCACTAATTCCGATTAGTCCACCGCAGGCGATACCCTCCCCGCATCTACCTCAGTACCCGCGATCGTCCTCTCTCCCGCTCGGCAATCCACATGTGTGTGCCGAATAGGAGAATTGTATAAAGATCCTCGAAGCAAAGAGCGCAAATTGTGAACTCTGAAGAACTAAAGACCCAAACCAGAACCAACTGAAGATCTGACCCCGCAAGAACTGAAGACAGAAGCACTGAACGATGACTTGACTGAAGCACCCAACTTGACGATCCGAACCCGCAAGAAACGAAGATCGGAGCCTCAAGAACCTTATACAGTCCACTTAACTTGGAGGGAACCCTTTGATCCTGAATCCTTCCCCAACAAGTTTTTCTATATATGTGTGTATATATATATATAGATTTTAAGTCGGTCAATTTGCGAATACAAGACTTGAAATACCAAAATGTCGAGTAGCTGATGCACTGTCACGGCAGCTCAGGGGATGCTAACGACGGAGTGACGTGTCTCACGCGAGCACGCGACCGATATTCAGACTTTACTGATTATGGTCACGGCACTGCGGGGAACGCAGGTGCGGTGGAAACATACATACCTTTCAAACGACGGTACCACTACACTAGCTGAAAAGCCTGGTTTCTCTTCAAATACATTGTACTATGATTTGAAGGAAGACTTAGACGATAGAAAGCGTAGATTGAATGACTTGCTATAACTGAACTATATCCGTTCCGTTATGATGCCATAAGATAAAGTAGTCTGTCTGTTGGTAACAAATCTACCACCAGTTTGGAAAGTTGATTCCGCTGCCAAAAACCGGCAAGAAACTCAGCGGTTACTCCTATAAATATAGTTTTGTAGGTTACAATGTTTTTAGCTTTCATGTGCAACTGGAATCAAGTCCAAACTTCTGTCGCTTAAATAATCTAAAACTGATTGCGGTATCACATGAAAAATGGCGAACCCTACTAACGATTTCTGATCCTTCTTCACTGTAAAATATATGGTTACAATTTTGTTTTTAAGAGTTATATTACCTCCTATTGGACTAACTGGTTTCCGACCTAGACTGTATCATTATTTACCATCAAGTATCGTCGCGGGGAAGCGAGTACATATATATCGCGTTCTGGTCTTCCATCGTTAAAATAAAAACAACCAAAGTAAATTTTCACAGAGATTATTTATTACTTTAAACTAAATTATTAATTAACTTTTTAATTAAATGACAATAACCAATAATTTATGGGTGCAAGATGTGCACCGGGCAGCACTTCGAGTAAGAATGACCGCCAGCCTAATGCAAGCCCTTTTATACTAGATTCTACGAGTGGGGGTAGTTCGAATGTTGCTAGATGTTTGTTGCTAGCTTGTTACCAACATTAAAAAACGTTACCGCCGTCATATACAATTAAATGTAAAAACCAAATAAACTTTTTATGAACACCAATCCTACTTATCTTTTCTTTGAAAAGGATTATAGACAATCAAAATGGTAGCGGGACTTTTGCCCCACCCTGTATATAGATTTCTTAAAATATACATGTGTTATGTAATTAAAACTCGCCGTTGATGTTGTGGCGATTACATAACTCATCTACGGTTTGACGGTGACGTGGTCGTTATAGCAGAGACTCTGGAAGATCTCAATGCAATGCTAGATAACCTCAGCAGAGTTTCTCAATAGGTATGATATCTCAATGGTTCCTAAAAATGAACGTGGATAAGACTAAAGTTATGTCCAATATCCATATTCCACTCCAACCAGTCATCGTTGAGAACTCGTAGGTCCACTTTCAACAAGGAGGTCAACTGCTGAATCCAACTCGTTTGGGTAGCGTTCGGGAAATCATGGAAGATCTTTTCGTTCAATACCCTTCAGTGCCTGAAGACAAAGCTTTTCGAAAAGTGCATGTGGCCAGTGATGACCTGCGGCTTCGAAACGCTGTCGAGGTCGCTGACTATGGATATGATCTGCGGAAGCTCAGAGTCACTCAAGGGGAAAGGCACATGCTTGGAGTTTCTCTACGCGATCAAATCAGAAATGAGGAGATCAAAATCACCGACATAGCCCTACGAATCCCGGACCTAAAGTGGCAACAGGCGGGGCACATGGTCCGACGGACCGATGGACCGTGGAGCCGTTGGAGCCAGGCGGCGCAAGATCGGCCCTTGTGGACATCATTACGTGCGACCTTTGTCCAGCAGTGGACGTCCATCGGTTGAAGCGACGACGACGACACCGCCGATATAATTAAAACGGTCGTTTGTATGTTAAATACACATGCAATACTCGTATAGCTAATAACACGACGTGAGTAATTAACACGCCCTCTTTTGTTCCAGGTAAGCCGGGGGAAGTGCTTTGTTTCTGTCGCACGACGAAAAACCGTCAGAAGGTGATAAGTATTAAATAATTAAGGAAATCCTTTTATATTTTGTAAATTATTACTATTTGTTGTTCACAAGATTGTTTTGTTCCAGCCATTGACGTCATAGCTAAATTAATTTTCCAAAATGTATGCCATTAAAAATGCTAATTTTCATTGTGGTTGCGTCAAAGGAACACTTTAATTCAAGGTGTATATAAAAAGGTAGATTAAAACAATTGTATATAGTTTAAAAACACAAAGTAATCAAAATTTAATTTAATTTTCAAGACAAATATAAAAAGAAACCTTATTTGGTTTGACGTCATTTGAATAATGGTTTCTCAGAGAAGGTTAACGTAATCAAAATCTAATTTTATAAATTGTATGACTAAGTTTTATATAAGCAATAGTAAAGTACTAGATATTTTATGTATAAATATCAATACGTAAAACTATTTTATTGTTATATCATAAATTTATAATGTTGCAACATTTTAGTTAACCCTTTCGCTGCGACGCTATTTTTTAATGTCGCCCTCTCTGTGCGGTTGAATTTTTACCCAAACCGTGCTTTAGTACGACGGACGTAATATTGCGTCATAACAAATATGTTAGTTTGCGTTTGGCGTAATATTATGTAGTCAACAATCCATGTTGTAATACAAAATAGTTTGTGTCAAAGATATAAAATAAACGTCAAATTTGCATATTCCTTAATTTATTACAAGAACATGCAGCGTATAGTAGAAATGTATTGATGTAAACTTTCGTGGTATATCGACATATTAAAAAAAATATTATTTACGAGTACATACCACGATTATATGTGTTTTTAGATTATTTGTCAATATTTCGGGTCAAATGCATGGGCAATGGTCGCGACGAGACTGCTGCTGATTGGAGTGTAAAAATTAAGCTGCTAGGTGCAGAATCTTCCTACCCTACGCAGCGTTTTTTTTTTAAATTGGAACGAACTCCCGCCAACGGTGTTCCCGCAAGGCTATGACCTAGATACTTTTAAGAGGCGTATAAATTGCTATCTCTTAGGTCGGCAACGCGTCGGTGGTCCCTATGGTGCTGCAGGTGTCCATGGGCGGCGGTGATCACTCAACATCAGGTGACCCGCAAGCTCGTTTGCCTGCCAAGGCTATAAAAAAAAAAATTGTCGGTAGTTCATACTGTTTTCGGCATACTATCACATCTACATCATATTCACAACGACTTTTTTAAATTTTGGTCTTGGAGGATCGCTTTCCTTTTTGACATATACGTGTCATAATACTTAAATATTTCCTAACATATCATCTATCTATAACAAGTAGGTTCTTTTATCCCGTTTCATAGAGCGTCTTGTGTACAAAACTTCCCATATAAAAGAGCGGCCATTGTCACTAATAATATAACAATATATTTTTAATGCAGGCCCTCAAAGCACCCATATTCTTTTACATACTTAATAACTACTTACTGTACTAACTTAACATCTAATCTAATAATCTTACATCTAATAATAAAATACAAATACAAAATATTGTTAGTTAAATACAGACATAAACTATGTTAGTATAGTTTATATACTAGGACTTACACTAATTATGACCTATTTAAATTGGCCTCTCGCCGTGAATCTCCCAAGTCCGACGTGTACACCATTCCAGTGCCCCCAGAATAGTCTATCAAGCTTGTTGACAAACGTGCTGAGGAGGACGTTGATACTACCGATCAGGGTGATCTCTTATTCCTGGTGCAGCACGCTTACGAATGATCGCGTAGAAATCATCTATCCGTGCATCGGAAAACAACCTCAACACATTGTTATATTGAACTTTCAGGGCATTGTAAGCATGCTGGGAATAGTCAGTCCACAGGCTTAACTTGCGTCGATTTAACTTGCGTCGTACAACATGCAATTCTGCGATCCAGCATATTGCCTCACATCGACATAGCCCTACGTTCACGTTCCATGTCGCTGTCATCACCCAGACGTTCCGTAACAATATGCCTGAGACACCTGAATTCAGACACCCTCATCACCACGTTCCACCTAATTGAATACATGGTTCAAAATTTAACAATTTGTGTTTACCCCTGTAGATTAGATATTCTAAAGGTTTGTCTTCTTAGGGTTGTAGCTGAGCCCAGTCCCCTCCGCACTAAACCGACTTTGATAAGACGGATTAATACGGTAGCTGTACTTAAACGTTTTAGGTCATACGTAATAAAACGCCAGATGCAGCGAAATGTTAAGCATACGGTAGAATTCTAAATCGTTGCTTGATTTAAACGTTTTATATATATGTGGTAAAAAACTATATGTTTAAACATTTTAGTTTATTGATGACGTTCTGTCGTTGCTGAGTATTGAGGGTTCTTCACCGAAACGAATGCCAAAGAACTCGTGTAACTTGAGGTGTTAAATTGTTCTTCAATATCATCATTAGTCGTACATTAAATATAGTATGTGAAAAAACGATAGTTGATGATTCAAAAGTGCTGTAAAATCTTACTTGGATAAAGAATTTGTAAACTTAACTTGTATTGGAAGTTAATTTGGTTATAACGAATCGTCTTACAGGTTTCAATGACAATGAATATAATCATAAGATAAAATTACTCATGGGAAAAATTGGTAATAAATGTATAAACTGTTGTCAATATGGGTTTTTCAAATCCACAATTCTTGAAGTTATGACTTATATACCTTTGTATTTCCTTTAAGACTATCGTCAAGTAACTCAGTAGTTACTCTTTCGAACAATTTTTACATTAATGACATTATACGTATTATCAAAACACCAATTTACATTAGCTAACAACTTTTATTCTTTGCACTATTTAAATATATACAAGTTGCACTATACTAATAATTGCATACATGCAATTTAGCATTACTTTTCTTGAAACAACTACTTCACGATGCACAGTTCGAGTGGCTATCTCATACAGTTGTTCCGATTGTTAAAATTACCTCGCATTTCTTAATATTACACTATGATTTTGGGTATTTTTATGATGTAATAATTTGTTAGAAATTATTGTAAATAAAATCAAACCCTGTAGTCAATTTGCTAAAGTACCTTATAACATAACCAATCCGTTAACATGTTTCGATTCTATTCCATTTCGATTAAATGATTTTGAATGGGTTGCAAAAGCCAAATTTTGCAAAAGCCGCAACCAGTTTTGGATTTACCTCCGCATAATGTTAAGAAATATCTCAGAAACATCCTTTTACAAAGGGCATATTATAATGTTGAAGATTATTTGAACCATAGAAATGTTTGGTATTGATTCCAGTTGCACACAAAGCCTATATTTAAAATAGTAACTGCTGAGTTTCTTGCCGGCTTCCTTTTTCAGTGGAATCAACTTTGGATAGTGGTATATTTATTACCTATGGACATTTTTTTTTTCGAAGTGTGTAGTTGCTGTTAGCCTTACTGGGTTTTACAGCGTAACCGAGAGGGGTGGCGAGCGCAGAAGCTCTGCCGAGGGGTGGGCCAGTAGAAGGGTCCTGCTGCGTCGGGGGAAAACGTTGCTCTAAGGCCGCCTCCTGCGAGGCTCGGACCTAGGCTTAGAGCAACGTTTGCTGCTGCTGAAAAAGACAATCGGACAGGATTACCAATGGACAGACTATTAACGATTTACAAGTGCTTATTGAGCCTACTTGAATAAACAATATTTTGATTTTGATTTCAAAATAAGCCAACTGCTAATGTTGCTTAGTTTACTAGTAATACCATGTTTCTTTACATTATTTATCTATGTCATAGGAGTGGTCACGTTATACCGCGTCGCCAAACATACCGCTTTGCCTAAAACTGGTCCGAGGAAGGCCAGCAGCTTCTCCGCTATTATTACTTGGCCCGTGTTTGGAATTCGCATTTCCCGTTTCAACTTATAGCAAAGAAACGCTGTAATATATTTATCGTTTCATTGCTCACTTTTGTTGATTGATCAGTTTAAACTTATTTTGTTTATAACCTCGAAACACTAAAAGCGCTCCTCACGATATCTTCCGTTGATTTCAAATTTAGAGACTTCTTTAGTAGTTTAGTAGTTGCTCAATAGGAACTGGGCTCCCCGTATTCCCACATCGTCGGCAATTACACTGATGACATAGCTGGCAACATCTGTGATGAAATAGGTCTTCATCTTTGAGAGCGTTGTGTCATAGAAGGAAGCCTACGAGTGTGAGAGGATAATTACAGTGAATGTCACAGCCGAAGGAAACGGGTTACAGGCTGCGTGTATCAGTTGAACTCAACACATGAGAGGAATGCTCCAGGGGCCCTCGGATGAAGGGGTTCCCGCAGGGTTATTGCGGATATTGCGAGGTCTCCCTCGCCCAGACCCATATTGCCGACAATACAATGCATAAACGCATTTCCTAGCGAAAAAAAAGCTAATTATAATATAAATAATCTGAGTATATTGTGAAGTGATATTTATTTCAACTCAGCCCTGCATGAGAAACAAGTTACCATTATAGTGAATATAAATGGAATGGAACCGGTCTATGGAATCCGTTCGCGAATTAAGATCGCTCATGTAATCTAATTCGAGACATGTTTTTGCATGGAAACATTTCAGATACAGCAACGATATACTTCATATTATTATATAACTGGATCGTAAAGGTCACACAACAATCGTTGGAACTGGTCATTCAAATCAATGGGAAACTTCGCAACTTAAGTCATTTAAATAGTCGTATAGCTGGTTCAGGCAACCGATATCATAATATATACATTATCAATTAAAAAAAGAAGCCATGGGGTCGATCCTGGGAAGGCATCATTTAGTTTCTAATATCGTGAGCAGACCTACATATGTCTCGAAAGTAGTTTTTTGGTATTTGTAACCTGCAACGTGCAGTGGTGGGGTTATGATCTAAGACGCTCAGAAGTGGGACATTCATAAGGTGCCACTTAGGTTTTGTTACATCACAAATTTAAGGTACAGGAACGAAGTTATGCTGGTCAGCTAAGTAGACGTGTTGTGTAATATAATAGAAATATTTAAAAAGGTAAAACATTCACGCAATAAAATTTCTTTCTCGCCTTTCGTCGCGTTTTACGATACCGAACCAACCGAATCGCCACGTAATTGGTCGTCATTGCAATCGATGTTGTATTAATTTATGTAGAAAAAAATCAATTACGTGCCGTAGCCTCAGCGGGAGACCGGTCGTTGCCTCACAAAAACACTGGTGAGAAAGTGCTGATGGATACGTGGTGGGAATGTTCTCACGGGCTTCGGCGAAGTGGCGCGACTTGCCGCTCAGTTTTTGCCTCATATTACCGTGGATGATGAAACGAATTAGATCAGTTGCTTCTAAAGTAACGCTTCGACTTATTAACTTAGTTTTTCTGAGCCTATATCTCCTATTGAATGTTCAAATCAATATTATGATACTGCATTTTTTCTTATTTCGGTAACGGAAGGCTTTTTAAAGGTCCCGAATTGCATTATCTTATATTTCTGAGACTCACCAGCCTACCGGCAAAGATATATTACCAAGCGAGAGATTTGTGTCGCTGTGTAGAAACCAACGGAGGTGGATTACCTCTTATCAGATAAATGCGCATCCGTCTTAAACTGTATCACCATTTACCATAAAATATAATCACAATTAAACGTTAGCCTATCAGCAAAAAATAAACACAATTATAATGTTGCTGTTTTATGGATTGAAAGGTGATGAAATTAGATCACCCTCATACTTCTAAACTGCCTCATTGGTCTAGTGGTGAGTATGTTCGACTACAGACATGAGGTCCTAGGTTCGAGTCCCAGGTCGGGCCAATTCAAAAACAAATATTGAGTTTTCTATTAAGATTTTCTCAATATTTGCCCGAAGTTGGGAAGTTGGCGGTGTGATCCACCCCCGTGCCTCGGAGAGCACGTTAAGCCGTCGGTCCTGCGCCTGATCTCTCTCCGGTCGTATCGGATTCCCGTCACATCGGACTATGAGAGTGAAGAAATAGAGAGTACACTTGTTGTATACTATGCCTGCCAATCCGCAGTGGAGCAGCGTGGTGGGTCTATGCTCTAAAAACCCTCGCTCCTTGGAGTGAGGAGGCTTGTGCCCAGCAGTGGGACGTTAAAGGGCTGCTACTTATATACTTCTAAACATAGTGTCTATTGAGCATAAAGTATTTCATGTTGAAATTGCAGTGTTATATTTTGGCTAGCATGTTAATTAAGGCGATGAATAAAGCTCTATTCGAAGCAGTTAGAGCATTGACCCACACGGGTACACCGTAAAAGGCATAGAGTCGCCGGCAGAGAGATCCTGGACCTCTCACATTAGGCATTAACCTTCCAAGGGCTGAGGCAGCATTGATGAGTCGTTTATGTTATATTGGTCTAGTAGTTAGCTTTTTCGGCCACAGTCATGAGACTCTGGGTTGCGATGTTGAGTTTTCTAATAAGATATTCTGTTTTTTTTTTTAATTGTGTTGTTGGTGGTGTGCTCCACCTCGTGCCTAAGCACTTAAGCCGTCGGTTCTGAGTCTGATCTGACCTCCGCAAGTGTCGGATTGCCGTCACATCGAACTATAAGAGTAAAGAAATAGAGAGTGCACTTGTGTACTATGCTTGCCAACCCTCTCTTCTTTGAGTGAAGATTATAGCATTATGTCTTACTGCATACTGTTATGGGGTGAGAAGGCGGACACTGAAACTATCTTTGTTTAACAAAGAGTAATACGTCGTCGTCGTCGTCGTCGCTTCAACCGATGGACGTCCACTGCTGGACATAGGTCTCACGTAATGATGTCCACAAGGCCCGATCTTGCGCCGCCTGGCTCCAGCGGCTACCGGCGACCCTCTTTATGTCGTCGGTCCACCTTGTGGGGGGTCTCCCTACACTGCGCCGCCCGGTGCGGGGTCGCCACTCCAGCACCTTCGGGCCCCAACGTCCATCGGTCCGTCGGACTATGTGCCCCGCCCATTGCCACTTCAGGTTCGCGATTCGTAGGGCTATGTCGGTGACTTTGGTTCTGCTACGGATCTCCTCATTTCTGATTTGATCGCGTAGAGTAATACGTGCCATATATCAATTGGGATCACGTTTTCTTAACAGATATAATATCTTTTATATTCGTGATAATATTCACTTGTGTCAAAAACATCCATTTACAAAAGGCATAATATAATGTTGAAGATAATTTAAGCGACAAAGAAGTTTGGTCTTGATTCCAGTTGCTCACAGAAGCAATTTTTAGAGTCTTCTTCATTATTATATTGCATACTTTAAATGACTTAAAACACAATACTATCGTTGATACAAACTAAGAACTGTCACTAGGCGAATATTTCATTCCCCTGTGCTACCCCTCTTATACCAAACGCCCCACTCAAAATAATTAAATCCACCAATCACAGTCGTCGTGTTACGACGACTTCTTAAATTTGAGAATTTCCGGACAGCGTTAAACTGGATGTATTGTATGTAAACGTTTCACTGATAATATTATAAAGACCTCAGCATAATAAACAAATATAGTAATTTAATAGCAAACCACAAATAAAATAATCATGATTACTAACACAATATATTACATATTATAATAAAGCTATCTTTAAAGGAAAAACAGTAGAGTTTTGTCGTTTTCACCAACGGACAGACTACTGACGATAAAGAATAGAAGACGATTTTGAGGAGACTTAAATGGGCTGGTACCACCATTCTTTTTATGTGTTATAAAACGTAATAAATATCTTTTTAAACCATTTTGAACCGACCAACACTCCAACAGTCGAGATGATCCGACTGATAGTTCCAAAAAAAATTTTTTTTTTATTTATTACTTTTGTACACCACAATATTACAAAATAAAAACAGATATACAGCTAATATAGAGTACAATAGGCGGTCTTATCGCTTGGTAGCGATCTCTACCAGACAACCTTTGGTATAGGAGTAGTTGTAGCAGACAGTGGTGGGTGGTGTATAACTATAGACCTACATACAAATAACTACATCCCAATACGTAGAAAAATATATTATATTGTAAAAGCAAAGCCAGACTCGTCTCGATACAATTATTTAATCCTTCTTTATCAGATTTTCCTTAGTAACAGTTTTACAGCCATTCACTCTTCCATACGAAGTCGTAAATCAAACATAAATCACTTTCTTCTAATTTCCAATACGGAATGTAATTCCAGCCTTGCTTGCCAGTTGCCAGTTGCCAGTACCAACGCGCCGACCACTGACCTAAGCATAAATCCCCTTTGGCGCTCTGCATACCTTCTGCCCAATTGTCCGTCAATATAATAGCTATCGCACTCCTCTGCTTAAGCTGGATCCAAGGGTGCGTAACAATTATAATACGTTTTTAATAAATCAATATTTCTCAGTAAAAACAAGGTATAATTTGTTTTTATATGAAAGTGTATAAATGTAGTGTTGCCACTACAAATGTGCCAGGTAGTTACAAACGAGCATAAAGTTTTATATAAATATTTTCTCTAATATTTGAGGCAGATTCATTCGTTGACCTAGGTTTGACAGCGTGAGCGTTTAGGATGAAGAAACCATTGTAAAAGCAAAGCCATACTCGTCTCGATACAATTATTTATTCCTTCTTTATCAGACTTTCCTTAGTTAGTAACAGTTTTACAGCCATTCAATCTCCCATACGAAGTTGGTAATTCAAACATAAATCACTTTCTTCTAATTTCCAATACGGAATGTAATTCCAGCCTTGGTTGCCAGATGCCAGTTGCCAGTACCAACGCGCCGACCAAGCATAAATCCTCTTTGGCCCTCTACATACCGTCTGCCCACTTGTCCGTCAATATAATATAATAGCTATCGCACTCCTCTGCTAAAGCTGCGCGTAACAATATGTTGACCCATAAATACTAATAAATACATGCAGTAAACTGCCTCATTGGTCTAGTGGTTAGCATGTTCGACTACAGACATGAGGTCCTGGGTTCGAATCCCGGGTCGGGCCAATTAAAAAATCGATATTGAGTTTTCTATTAACATTTTCTCAATATTTGCCCGAAGTTGGGAAATTGGCGGTGTGATCCACCCCCGTGCCTCGGAGAGCACGTTAAGCCGTCGGTCCTGCGCCTGATCTCTCTCCGGTCGTGTCGGATTCCCGTCACATCGGACTATGAGAGTGAAGGAATAGAGAGTGCACTTGTGTACTA
>JACTOM010000092.1:575607-588442 GCA_015832385.1 Elymnias hypermnestra | reverse complement strand
TACCGTAACTTCGGTATGGTCAAGTGCTAGTCGTAGTTAAATATGAAGATCAATGGAACTCCTTAACGGCTTACAGTAAGGGTGCTATTTTTGGCAGAATATATAACTGTCTGTAATCAAATGCCAATGACCTTACGTTTCTTGCTGCATTGCAAGATTTGAAAGGTGAATTATGTGTGAAGCGGTGGTACAAGGGTTTCGGGTTCGATCCCGGGTGTGGCGATCAATAAAAATCAAAAAATAAATATAAATTTTAACAAAAAAAGAACCGCCTTCAAAACGAACTTACAAATACATTAATATGCTCTAAAAAGTTTTGCCAGCCAGCCAGTTGTCTTTATTTGTTAAAATTTATATTTATTAGAATAACTTAACTGTCTGTAATGAAATTGCAATGAGGTTACGTTTATTGCTGTACGTAACTTGGCTGACGTCGACTCCGAAAATAATAATGATTGTAACTACTTACTTACTTATACTTTTAAGGAGTCCAATATTTTTTATTTCATTACACTTTAAGAGAACTCTATAAAAAGTACACCCAATTATTTACGAAGTTGTACTTCTTTTGGCGCGTTAGGGAAAAATGATAAGAGTAAATTTTTATGATTATATATTATGACGTTGTAAAATATCAACGTGACATTCTTATCAAAATTATAACTTTCAGACTATTTATATCCAATGAAAGTTTACGTTTATTATTTTGGAATCTTTGGCCTTTGCCTTGAAAGAATAATGAATGTATTTGATTTGACAAGCGACAAAAACTACGGCGTGGATTTACAGTTAAAATTTCGAAGATACTAACTGTTGTTTATATATTATTTTGCATTTTTTTTATGAAATTAAGCGTGTATTTCAATAAGACATTAAATAATCGCGCCTAACATTATCCAATAATAATGACTGGTAATTTTAACAGTTCCAATAAAAAGTTTATGCATGTCATTGTTTTAGAGTCGCTCACTAATTTGCAGGTTAACTAATCTATCTACTATTCTCAAATTCTTCATTGTTATATTACATACTTTGAATGACTTAAAACACAATACTGTAGTAGACGCAAACTAAGAACTGACACTAGGCGAATATTGCTTCATTCCCCTGTGCTACCCCTCTTATACCAAACGCCCCACTCAAAATAATCGCCAGTCAAAATAATAAATCGACCAATGACAGTCGTCGAGCTTAAACACGACGACTTTTAAAATTTGAGAATTTCCGGGACTGTGTTAAACCGGATGTAGTGAATGTAAACGTTTCACTGATATAATTATAAAGACCTCAGACCAACCCACAAACAAAATATTCATGATTTAAGTTAACAATTGTTTGAAAAGATTTTTATCTTGTTATGCCAAAGAAGTTTAACTTCTAACGCGTGTACATAAGTACACACACATTTATTTTATTTTATTTTAGAGCATATTAATTTGTTTGGAATAGTAATGTTTTGACGGCGGTTCTTTTTTTGTTAACATTTTTATTTATGGTATTAGAAGGTTGGCAACAATGACGTAGTGAAATTGCAAAAGTGCCGTAAAGGTATTTCGAATTTGAATTTAATCAGTTTAAGAAGTTCGTACTAAATGACATAATTGTAATAAATGGGAATAGACTTTATATTACTTTCATATATTGAAAAAAAAAACGGATACCCGACTGAGTTTATTTCATTATTAAGGATAATTAAAAAAATGTTTATTTACACATTTAACAAAAAGAGATACATAAACTAAGTCGTGGTGACTGTACATTTCAGTAAAAGTTATCACAGCATGCATAAACAGTTTTAATTGGTGTCAGAATTCAAAAACTAATGATATATAATTGATATCAGAAAATAATAACGACAATTTAAGATAATGTCACTAAAAATGGTTACAATATTTGGATTTGAATTAAATTATCTTATGCAAAATTAATTTTGTATCTCACTCTCTCAGTCACTTCAACCGATCGACGTCCACTGCTAGACATAGATCTCACTTTATGATGCCCACAATGTCCCAACTTGTGCCCCTGCGGCTACCGGTTACCCTTCTTATGTCGTCAGTGCACCTTGTGGGGGGTCGCTACTCTAGCACCTTCCGGCCCCAACGTTTATCAGTTCTTAGGGCTATGTCGGATCTCATCATTTCTGATGTGATCGCATAGAGAAATTACAAGCATAGCCCTCTCCATTGCACGCTGTGAGACTTTGAGCATTCGAATGAAGACCATAACCAGCATAAAATTAAAATTTTACTAGTAAATCATACTTCCATCTCCGTCAGTTTTGCAATGGGAATAATGTGACTATATTTAACGATCGAAGTGCCATAATGATTTATTTTTAATCTACAATAATATATCTTCATCATCAGATGATATTAGAAGGTCTAGCCTGTAATAAAACATGAGGGCATATCTCTTCGTTGAAATCTGTGTATACAGTACACGGTTGTAATTATGCAACGCGCGTCGCGGACGAGCGGGTAGCGGCCGCGTCGACACGTTCGAGTATCAAGCCCAAATGTCAAGGTGAAGGCGGCGCGAAAGGAAGCGGTGACGTCACCGGCCGCCATCTTTCACAGCGACACCTCTGTATCTGTAGTACTCTGTACTCTGTAGTCTGCGACGTGTGTGCCGATCTCTAGTTTTATTCGGGACAGCGGACAATCAATGCAAACCTTCATTCATTGTCCGCGCGCTAAATATATAATGCCACGGCGATTGCTCGAGATCACTAGACCACTTCTACGATATAACTGACCTATGTTTTTTTATAAATTTCACTAGCAAAGAGCCTGAGTTCGATACCAGGCACGACAAATTTAGGAATAATATTTTGAAGTGGAACTTATTTTGGCGCGAGATCTACTTCTACGATATAACTGACCTATGTTTTTGTACCCTTTGCTAGATTAGTATATTAAAATATAAAATAAACTTATTTTATAGAATATAATTTGTGCAAGCGGGCTGCTTCGGGCCTTTTTTTCTAAACAGGGGTGTGGGACTCGCTGGTAGTAAGCCAGAAACACTACTAAAACCCATCGATACCCTCCCCATCCATTCCTGGTACTTCGGGATACTCCCTCTGGAAACTTAAGAAGGGAGGGTACTAGAAGCGCAAATCTACGCCTTGTACCTCCCAACCTCCTGCGCCGGAGAAGAGGAGCGTCTATTGTGTCCTCACTCTGGCTCTCATATGCCTTATTCAGCGAAATAACAGATTCGTAGAAAGAGGCATAACCCCAACTGTACTCTCCTACGAAAGATCTCCTTCGAGGACCGATGTCAAAAGATTCCGCTGGCGTCCCCAAGCCGGGCATTCTACCAGAATGTGCTGCACCGAATCAATAAATCAATAGGTGCATCACACTCATGGCAGGCAGGCCTTTCCTCTATGCGAACAATCTGATGCAGGTACTTCCTGAAACAACCAAGACCGGTCAGCACCTACACCAGCCTGAAAGAAAGAGATCCGTGCCCCCTAGACAGCCTATTCTCCAGGTGTGGACGGATCGCCCCTATCATAACCAGAACCACCATTGGAAGTTCCAGTGCTCTTTCTGATAAAGACCTAATCCGCTCGGCCAATCCAAAAAAAGTGTGTTCCGATATGAGGCTTGAAGAAACTATAAAAAGTTATGTATATATATAGCGTGATTCCATCATAGACTTTAACATCGCTTATCATCGGGTGAGTGTAACATAAAAAATATTGCATACCGTTAAGCCATCGAGCCCATCGTTTCTACTAGTAAAGAATGTTATAAATCGGTTACGTGGTCTTTGAGTAATTACGGAACAAACAAATAATGTAAGAATGCAAGTATAGGTAACAATATGTGAAGTAATGCTATCAGATACAAAATTACAAACTCCTGATCATTTGAGCAAGTATTATAGATCGGCATTCCGAGTAGAGGCGCTCATTCGAGACCTTTCATTTCGTTACCACAGCTCGGCCTTGGACTTGAATAACCCCCGCTATTGTTAAATATAAATAAGAAAAATGACCAATGAAAGCTAAGCTTTAAAATTTTACGACAACAGCTTCGTACTTATCGCTAAATTTACATTTAGGAACACGCGTGTAGATAAACATAAAATTAAACAAGTAATATGAAAAGAATAACAATTCCTACTTAATGTTTATAAGCGGAATGTTAACTAAGATGAGTTTGAAATTACTAGCGCAAACAAAGCTACAGAGTGGATAAGCTTTCATAACTGAAATAAAATAGGTAGGAACATTATAGCAATATTGGTTATAAAAAAAACATTCGAATATAACGCGAAGGAACAAAAATTGATTTGATTTATAGTTTGTCGAAAATAAAAAATCCCTTTAAAAATAAATGTAACCGTTTGTAACAAAATCTGCCAAAAAACTTCTTAGTGATGGAATGTTATTGAATGCAAAGCTTTTCAATGTAAGCTTAATGAAACCACAGAAAATCAACAATATCCTATATATTGTTTTGATGATATAAAGGATTGGTTACTCTACAATATTTATATTATTTAGAGAGAGAGAACACTTTATTGCACACAAGGTAAAAATAAAAAGATATTAAAACTAAGAGTCTTATTACTATGAGCGTGCAATTACGTTCTTATTGCTGCAGACAATCTCTTCCAGACAACTTTGGTATGAAGAAAAGCCGAATAAAATAAATAATAGGGCAGAACACTTCCAGTAACTTTGGTTCTTCCCTCCGGTTACGCTGTATAAGCCAGAAGGAGTAACAGCAAATGCCATTCCGAACAAAACAAAATATTTTGGTTTACATATTGCAATAAATATTGTGGGTTTAATTCCGCAATATAATTGAAGCCAGATAAAACCCTAGCAAAATGTGATTGTAATATGCCTTGACAAACATCAACCTAACAATTACAAATTTTACTTCTAAAAGTTATAACGCCTTTAATCAAGCCTCTACTAGCGTAGCCATCAAGTCTCCATCCATTTTAATCGGCTCATGCATATTAATCTATAATAGATTAGATAACATAACTGTAGTCATCTATTGTGTACATAGCTTTAACAGCATTTATCAGTAATGCTTATGTTATTTACGTATGTATGTCTATAGCGATAGCTCCCAGAGCTACGTTAATACGACGCCGTCACGTTTTAGAGGTCGCGTGTAAAGTCACTATTGTGTAAACATTTTCATCAATATTATCTGTTATTGCTGTTATCAAACATATTTCAGTTACTAATTAATCGCTTATCCGGTAAGAGATTTTGTTAGTGCTTTATTTTTCGTTCGTCGAAATAGATGTTCCATAATACAGGCCCCAGATCTGACCCTTGTGGCACACCGCGTTGCAAATTTTTATGCGTAATCACGTGCGTCTTCCTTTTTATATAATTAATTTATTGCCGGAATTTTTTCGATAAAACTGACGTTCCGAACCTGTGGTAGATTCACTACTAACACAAAAGGCTTAACACACTTGACCATAGAAATTCGGGTAGCCTTAATAAGCTTATTAAAATTGTCATTAGTCTCTCCGTTGGTATCGAAAAGATTCTTCTATCGAGAAAAAATAATACATTCAATTACTCTTTTGAACGTAATTCTTTGTTGCAAATGTAATCAAGTCTAAACTTTTATCCATTAAAATAGAAGGGCAAAGGCACATTCAAAACGGTTTGCAGTGCCTTGTTAAAATTCGTACGATGTACATAAGTATTCATGCAAATGATTTGTGAACCTTTTTGTCTTATTGAACACTTTTTTTATCAAATATTAATGTATTCACTTATTCCCTTGTTTTCCGTTTTATAAATTTGCGTTCTGCAAATATTTTTGTCTTTTAATTAAGACTTCTGCCGCAGTAGGTATATGATCAACTGCGGCAGAAGCCTGCTACAATACTAACGATGCAACATATTTATTTTATTAAGAAATAATTTTGGAGCCTTAAATGTATTTTAACATGACCATACTCTACCGTACTATATGTACAATAATTTGTGCTATTTTTATACATTGGAAATTTTTTTATCATTCCATATCACAATCAGCGGTATATATATATGTATTAAGTTTACATGCGTTGATAACGCAAAATGATCTCAATAAAGGTCTCTGACATCAACACGATCTGATAGCATCTGATAAATCCGTTGGTGTGCGCTGGATTGACGCAAATGAGGATTATCTTATCGGGATCGATATTTTTAGTGATGGCAATGACTCGCATGTCGATCACGAGGCGGCACTTGATGCAACATATCGATAGCATTGTGATGATAACGATGTGTATGTACCTATTGATGTTGGCTACTAAGTTATTTACTAACGTATTAAAATAATTAAAGTGAATCTAGATGAAAATATAAACGTTTACAGAGATTGTCTGAACGAAATCAATACAGCAATATGGCCGCATTCTTACACGCTTATTGCTTTTTTTTATGTCCTTTCTTCCACGCCTTTAAAGAATAAAACGGATGTTTCGTTAATGACTGTAATTTTAATCTTCTTTGTATTTCTATCAGTCCTTGGGAGTCACATTACGATTGAATGTAGAAGAAGTCTACTTCTTCTGAAGATACTCCAGTTATATACGAAAGCATCTAAAGTAAATTTCATTAATTTCAATCATTTCATTAGTACAACTGCGTTAAATAAAATTATTTGTTTCTTGCACAGAAAGTTAAAAGCACATAATTTTAAAAGAAACTTATATTTTAAGTGAATTTCATGGTATCTGCAATATAGCTGAGATGAACTGGGTTGAATTTTTGCAACTGGAACTAGTTATTTTAATTTCTATGACTAAAGATAGAGCACATGTTTAAAAGTTGTGAATAATATTGTTTACAAGTTTAAGAGCACTATTATAACGAAATCACAATATTGAAAGTCACGTAAGAGATAGCGTAATCGTTAACCTTATAACATGAGACGGTGGCGTCAGACGGCGAAGTTTCAAGAACTATATAATACGTAGCTAGTCGAGTATGAGCGCTGATAGGACACTATATTGATTCTTGAAACTTACTATTATATCATTGTAATTACACTTGACAATTGTTACAAAGAAATAAAGATATTTAACACGGATCATGAGAAAATGTAGATCTTTACTTACATCTAAATCTTTACGCAATAATGAAGTTCGCCCATAAGAATATACAATTTATGAAAATCTTATTATAATAACTTATCGCAAAGGCTTACATAGGCAGAGGCAGGACTTTGTAGACGCTCCTCTACTCCGGCACAGGAGATTGAGAGGTAGGAGACTTAGATTTGCACTTCTCCTACACCCTTCCTAAGTTTCCTAGTGTGAGTATCCCGGAGTACCAGGGTAGATTGCGTCAACCGATCCTCTGGTGCTCCACTAAAGGATGGGGAGGGTATCGCTGGGTTTTAGTGGTGTATTCTGTCTTATTGCCAGCGAGTCTCACATTCCCATTTAAATTTTGTCTAACCGGGGCGCATAAAGGCATTTCCTAGCGTAAAAAAAAGGTAAACACGTACACTCGAGCTAATTGCCAATAAAAAACTTACAATTAGTTCATTGCGAGTACACGTGACAATTGTTAGGATCAGTGCACTTGACAATTAAAGCCAATTTTCAGATGGCGTTACCGCATGACGCACATGATAAACGTGAGCATATATTTGACAATTTAAGTTGAAATAAGTAATGAATTATAAAATTTACATTATATTTTTCTAAATTAAAAACTCCACCAAATTCAAAATCTGCAAATTGAATCACAAAGATAAATTTAATTCACTTATACAATGAAGTTCCATCAATTAAAAATATAAAATAGGACGCTATAATTTTTGATTACTCCCCAACTCAAATCACTAACATAAATAATTAATAATTTTAGAATAACTAAAAGGAACATTTTAAAACATTAGCTTTCGATGCTATTCCATCAGAAATGTTCAAGGAAGTTATGGCTTTAAATTGGTAAGACTATCAACAGGATCGAACATATTGAAAGCAATTCAGCGTAAGAACTATTCAATTGTGTAAGCAAAAATTTTAATTAGATTTAACTAAGTGGCATAAGAGGATGATGGTTTAGGAAATCTTGGAAACCGAAATGTTTTAATATTCATTTTTAGGTGATTAGGCGATGATCAAATCTATTCTCTTTCTTATTCTGTTGTTCTATGTTGACACAAATATTGACTTTCACAGATACGTCAAGACTGTCATAAAAGTTATTCAAACATTGTAATTTATTAAAACTTGCAAGCCAATTTTCTCGATTAAGAAATTACTTTAATTTAGTACATAGATGCCAATGTACTCTATAGACGATGCAAAATAAGGAAAACCAGTAATCACATTTTCCTCTTTACTAAGTCGCAATTATTTGACACATAAAAACAAATCATTAATAATTCTTTAGCAACGATTCTGCGTAAAAATATTGGATAATGTCATGGTCATCAAAAGTAAAATTTTATCAGATTCGTTTAAATGCTGCATTGTATATATGTGTACGAACAAAAAGATATTTATTTTTATAACAATTCTATATGAACCAAAACAATTTAACAATTTTCTAGGTAATTTAAACAGAGATCTGCAGAAAATTTTCAAAAATAACGGAACGAAGTTTGGGACGTCTAACCTTAATAATGTCAAAAGACTCGAGTCAAACGAAGCTTGTGATTCACATGTTTATTTCTGGATAAAGGAATTTTAACCCATTAATTTACCAGTTATTTAACGACAGACGAGGGTTCTTATAGACATCCTTTTAAAAACATTAACAAAAATATTTGAAACGGATACTGAGAAAGTGTATTTTGATTTAGATCATTAAACAAAATCAAAATTTGTACGAGTAAATGTAAAAGAATTATTATAAAGAAATCTAGGTAAAGACAGCATAGTTAAGCGAAGCTTGCATCCACGTAAAAGACCTAATCAAGTTAGCGTATTACCATCTTATCATAATGTACAATTGAACACTACCTTGTAAAGAAAAAGAACTTTATTCTGCATTGTATGCAAGAGGAAAACAATCTAAGAAATATGAATGAATGAATGACTAACACAAATATTGAAAGAAATCTATAAATCAAAATAATAATAAAAAATAACTTAAAAACTAGGTACAAGACAGAAAAGGTCTGCAACTCAGCATAAAAGCCGTGCATCCGGCTGCAGCCTATAAAATGACAATCAATTTTGTACAATTAATCTCTTGGCTTGTACCCTTATCGGAGATTCGTGATATATTTCGACCCTTTAGCTAATTTTGTATCATTTCTAGAATTAGGTCCATCGTCAATATATTTATATAGCCTCTGCCAGTCTTGCTCTCTCTTGCTATCTAGCCTAAATCAACTAAATTCGTGAATATTTGCTAATATAACGGATCCTCCGATCTCATCAGTTTTGGATATCTAACTTTTGACATTCCTCTCTTCCAATAGCTTGTCACAAGAGCCAATCCTGCTCCACTTCTAGCAAGCTACTTCCAAGGACATAATTCGGACCGCAATATACATTGTCACTTCAGATTTGCTATTAATTACTGACTTTATTATAGTTCTCCTAAGGATCTCCTCATTTGTCACATGCCTAGTCATGTAGAGGGATCACTGCAAGGATAGCATTATCAGCAACATGATCATTTTAATGTCCTCTTGATCTATAATATATCCATTAATGACTAGAAAACTCAGATGTAGTTGTTTTCTACTTTATAAATCTTAACGTAAGTAATAACGTCATAATATGTACCTGATATAAAAAGATATTAGAAGGCTACACATACCGCAGCTATACTCTTGGGGCACAGTTTTCTTCCCATTGGATTCCTGCACTGAAAAGTAAATTATAGATTGGAACGAACAATTTAGCAGGTCAGTTTTTTTATTCAGAGAGAAACTTTGTCCACACGTTCTTGTTAGTTCTCGCCTTAGTTTGCTCATGACAAATGTCAGCACTATCTCCACAGATAACTTCTAGTCCTGTTATCTGTTGTTTGCTCAAGGAACACCTACGTGTACTACATGTAATTTTAGCATACTGCCCTTTTTTCTCGGCAGACCGAATCGTTGGTACATTCATTACCAACGGACAAGATTGTGATGGAGCATATATCTCGCTAACGCAATAATGCGAGTAGTCGCTTCACCAGCAGAGATCCATCGAAAATTATGCGGATGATGCTGAGGACAACAACTTGTGTCTTAAATATTTATAATATATATTATATCATTATGCAAATAAGCCGTTGTTGCTCTCACAACGTCATGCATAATCATACATACATATATCCTGCAATAAGTAACGACTTAAGTCAGCACGGGCTGCCCGCGTGTTGATAAGTTATCGTCCGGGAACTTTCCACTGGCGTATCGCTCCATTACGAACAGCGACGACGTAGTAACTTAATTGTTTGTGTATTTGCATACTCGCCATTTCGTCTAAACCAGAGGTGCCCAAACTTTGCAACTCGTAATCGCCTTGGCATGTATTTTCAGTACTGGAAGTAAGTATAACTTTGTGATTCTTCAAGTTACTGAAGTACCAAATGAAGTACAATCGACTCTTGATAATTTGGTACTCAGTAATTTGAAATCTTTTCCCAATATTTTATTCGGTAAATTGTATAAAACCCATTCATGTATAGAGATCCTTTTGATGGAAAGAATAATCGGTGTAATGCCCACCAGTGAGTTTAGGTGGAGGGCCGTTGCCTTCTTTTGCGAGACCGTTATCTCGCTGCGGCTGATGCCACTCCTATCCGCCGAAGGAGTTGGGCTCCACCATTTCCCTTAATAACCCGTAGATACTCGTCATCAACTGTGTCATTAGCATGGAATACGAAATGGTACCCACTAAGGATTCGCTGGGTGGATACTTTAACGGGACCCACACTCCCAACCGAAAGGATGTCGCCTTCCTCCGGGGTCTGCAAAGGCAAATCTTTGTGAAAAATAACAAAAATTTATGACACCACTTTCAAAAAGTGCTAAGCGCATGAACCGGTGAAGGTAATGTAACTTATCGAATATGTAGCGATATAAATATCTGGTCTGACTCGTTGAGACACCCAAAATGGTCTATACTGACCCCCAGGGGTTGACTATAACTCTTAAGGGGAAAAAATTAACCTGACAGCGATATAAAATGAAGATGCAATGTTATAATAGAGGCAACGATGTATAAATCACTCGTGTAACGGATTATACCTAGAGGTAAATACTACTAGGCTGAAGTCATCGTTTGTTTTCCTTGAGGAAAGCCGTCATATACTAATTACTAGTTGTCCTCCTCCATTATTTATTCTGGCTGCTGAAACTTGTTTGTTTATAGTTATATACGAGGATTGTACAAAAGAAAAGGTGGATTTTGATTTTTTTCTGAAATGCGCTTTTGGCCATCAGGTCTTTCTTTGATTCTGACTTGGCATCAGTTGTGGCAAAACGTCTTTCTTTCATTGGTCTCTTCAGTTTTGGGAATAGAAAAAAGTCGCAATGAGCTAAACCTGATGAACAAGGTGGTTGAGGCATGAAAATTACTAACAAGCTCTGAAGTGTGAGCTGGTGCATTATCGTGATGCAGAATCCATGATGTTTTATCGACAGATCCGATCGTTGAAGTCGTATTAATTCACGCAAACGTGTCATAACCTACCTGTCACTTTTTCAATGTTTTTTTTTACTTGTTGACGTGGTGGCAACTCCAGGACGCTCATCGTCATCCAGATCTTCTTGGCTTTCTGTATAGCGCTTGTATCACTATGAAACATTTTTTTTGGAGACCAAGACGGCTCGCCGAATGCCACATCAACATTTCAAGTGTCTTGGAGCACTTTATTCCATTTTTAACGCAAAATATATATTCTTTGATCTATTTTTTTCAAAAGTAAAATATCTAAGAACAAACGACTTATCCAAATTGGTTGATAATGCCAACATATGACTAACACATGTGTACCAACATAACAAAAAATAATTTCATAATCGAATTTACCCAGCCCGCGAAAATTCAAAATTCATCTTTTCTTTTGAACAAACTATGTATATTGCCTGACTTTACAGAGTTTGTTCTGGCACACCACTCGCCTCATCAAACTAGGGCAGAGGTAGGCAACCTTTTCTTATAGAAGGGCCACAAATGTTATGAGAATATTGGTGTGGATCAAATGTTTTTTTTATTGCTAACAGTTTAAAGCTTGACTGTCACCTGATGATACAGTCTAAGATGGAAGCGCGCTGTTCTGTTAAGAGGCGATATACCCCTTACGGTTTCTACACAGTATCGTACCTGAACACAAATCTGTTTGTTTTTGCCGGATACCGTGGATCGAACCCGGGACCTCTGCTTGCAAGGCGAATACACCACTGTACCAGCGAGGCCGTCAAATGTTATAAGTATATTACTGCGGCCACATTTCATGAAATAAACAATTTTTTTATCGTTACTTGGTCGCAGGCTGGTGGTTATCGATCCCTGATCTAGGGCATTGATCAGTGAAACTACGAATGTGTTTTGCTTATTAATATCCACCAATAGAAGCAATTGGATAGTTTTAGACATTACGAAAAATAGTACGTTTAGGTAGGCGATTTCGCAAATCGAATTGGCCGGGAGGAGTCACCCGCTTGCCAACAGCAGCAGTCGACTCAACGCATCACACTGTGGCAGAGTGTGCAGCCTGGGGACCTCAACGTCACCTCCTGGTGGCAATGATTGGCGGCGATCTCTCGCTGGGGAGCATTATAGGTGCGATGCTCTCCAATGATAGGATGTGGGCCGGAGTATCCTCCTTCTGCGAGACCGTAGTCTCGCTAAAGGAAGCCCATGAGCGAGAGAGGGAGGATGC
>JACTOM010000092.1:504824-567036 GCA_015832385.1 Elymnias hypermnestra | reverse complement strand
TCTTCTCGGATCAGGGCGCGAAGGAACCCTCGTAACTTTAGATTTTAAGCCGTTCTTGAGTACCATCATCAGACGTATATTAGAATCAGAGTGTGGAAAAAATATATAATTTGACGATTCAAAAGTGCTGTAATATGCCTACTTGAATAAAGATATTTTTGATTTGATTTGATTTGAGAACCAGGGTCAGTGATATAACCTATCAAATTGTGAAGCCGATGTAAGAATAGGCGGGGTACATAGCTCGTAGAACCGATTAATGTTTTGGCCTAAAGGTGTTAAATTAGCAGCATCACACCAAAATATAATATCGGCAAAACCCTACCAGGTGTACCGATGAGATCAAACAATCAGCTATTGGATGCAAGCGGCTCATGATCAGGCCTTATGGACTTCATTAGGAGAGAACTATGTCCAGCAGTGGACGTCCATAGAGCAAGTAATACGACGAATTAAGTCACCAATGCTCAACGAATTGCGAAGTTAAAGTGACAATAGGCGGCGCACATAATTGGTAGAACCGATTGATGTTTGGGCCCGAAGGTGCTAGAATGGCAGCCTCACGCCAGAAGATGCAGTATCGGCAAAACTTCACCAGGTACCGATGACATTAGACAATCCGCCGTTGAAAGCGGCTCAAGATAAGGCCTTATGGATATCATTAGGAGAGGGCTATGACCAGCACTGGATATGTATAGATTTATAGGAAAATGTATAAGTAAGAAGTACGTAGTTTGTAGAAGTAATAAACTGTGGGACCAGAATGATAGAATGTCAGCTTAACACCGGAAGACTAAGTATCAGCAACAAAAGTACATCAGGTGGACCGATGGATGGAAGCGGCTTATGATTGGGCTTTGTGGACATCACTACGTAAGACCTTTTTCCACCAGTGGCTAAACGGTTTCACAAGTTTATGATATTGTATTATAATTGTGTTTATACGTACCCATGTACATAACAACACTGGCAATGGTAGTACGGCGTACGTACTCGTAAGCCGGGACGCTACAACCAGGCCAAGGATCCCGTGACCGGGTCGCGGTGGTTATTGATCCCAGTACAACACTCCTTCGAGATGCTGGATACACGTGAATTTTGACTGGTTTTCTGTATCGTCTCGTTATGAAATTTTCACTATTACTGAAAATTTCATGTGAGTTATACAAAATATCACAACCCTGCTGTTAGCTCTTCAGTTCATATCATCATCTCTTACGGCGATCAAGTGATATTGTTCCTATTTTCCTTTAAATACTCATATTTAATTATTTACAAATAGTAAATCTTATATAGATTATGAAAAACAAGCAAAAGGAATAGAATTCATAACATCTGACCATTTATTTACGTATAACAACACTTGCCTATTTTTAAAAGCAACATGAGTATCGTCTATTTCAGTAAAACAAATAGAAGTTTGAAAAGATATGAGAAAGTGATGCATCCGCCAAGAATACTTCATGAGGTAATTTGTCTGAAACAGACGAGTCGTTGGCAAACCAACCAACCAGCATAGATTGAGATCAATGAACTACGAATATCATTAATGTTCGAAATAAACATAACTAATGCTTTTACAATCGTTACAATCATATTTATGTAATAAGATGTGAAAATGATAAAAAATATGTGGGTCTATGAACCGATGATGCTAGTGAAACAGTTGATGTGACCCATGAACGCTTTACTGCAGTTGCGACATGCGATAGATGGATGAAAAATGAGAGGAGAGGGAAAAAAAGGCTTTTGATTCTCAATATGTGTACAACAAATATAGTTTTTAAAGTACTCCAGAATTCCTTACCTAAGGTTGCAACTTTCACCAGGGATGAATGCGAAAGGTGAACCCCTGGTGCTTCATTCATGGATGAAGAGGGTTCCGCTGGGTATTAGTGGGTATTGCGAGGCCTTCTTGTTCGCCGATTCCCACACTCCTGACACAAGGTCGGGGCCAGCGCATAAAAGCATTTCCCAGCGGAAAAAAAAAGGACTTGCAACTTTCCTCAGGAAATTTTCTATCACAGGAATGCACAATGATGGATATGAAAGAACATTCAATCACGTATGTTTCATTTTATAAAAACACATGGCAAAACATATGAAACCCTTAAAACTAGAAACGCTTGATTCTCCTTCTATCAGTTTGCGAATGTCTTTATCGGTACTACACATATAATGGAATATAGAAGTATTTCCTTGGATGACAAAGATATATAGGGTTGAAAAATATTAGGAAGATTCACGCATAATAGAAAATAGATAAAAAACAATAAATTGTTAATCAAGCATACGTTTCATCTAATGAAAACTAATTCTGGTGTTGCATAGACATATGACTGCCTCATTGGTCTAGTGGTTAGCATGTTCCGCCATAGACATCAGGTCCTGGGTTCGAGTCCCGGGTCGGGCCAATTCAAAAACCAATGTTGAGTTTTCTGTTACGATTTTCTCAATATTTGCCTGAAGTTGGGAAGTTGGCGGTGTGATCCACCCCCGTGCCTCGGAGAGCACGTTAAGCCGTCGGTCCTGCGCCTGATCTCTCTTCGATTGTGTCGGATTTTCCGTCACATCGGTCTATGAGAGTGAAGGAATAGAGAGTGCACTTGTGTATTATGCCGCAATGGAGCAGCGTGGTGGGTGAGGAGGCCTGTGCCCAGCAGTAGGACGTTAATGGGCTGCTACTTACTTACTTACTTTTATAGACATATACAAAACAAGTGGAATTATTTAACTGGAAGTATTGACAGCCCATTTCCATCAATTTCTCTGGGCGTCTGACTCTCTTACAAAAAGAAACTTAGCATCAAAATCATACTGGTATTGCATGGTCATTTTCTGGGTCAATCCAGCTCTATTACAAAAAGTTACGTTAGTTCCTTCAGACAAAGCGTGTATAAAAGTGGATATGTATAGGGTTCTTTGTGAGCCTTTCGCAAATAGGCCAAGGGCAAACTGTACGCGGTTCTCTTGTGCATTAAAACTTGACTTTGTTTCTGCCCTATCTTTGATAAAAATCCAGAAAGGAACTGGAAGTCCACCACTACTTTTAAACTGGCAGAGCCTAGATAATTTTACTAGTCTTCATTTGACGTTGATAGCACTCCTGATGGGAGTTTGTAACACAGCGATGGAGTACCTGGAATAACCACAAAAACTCAGCAGAATCAATTTCATTCATCGCTAAGGTACCTAGGGTCTACTTACGCCATCCAAACTGATGCCCCTGATAGAACAGATCTATAGGAATCCAGTTGGTTTTCCAACTTCCTTTAAAGCAGAGATGACAGTATTGCCAATAAGCAGTCTTTTATTTTTAGTAATCGAGGAAATGACTGTAATAAATTTAAATGTACTTAAATTAACATACAACGAACACTATGAGGCTAGATTTTAGGCAATAACTGCTACGATAACAGAATTAGTTCTTTCTCAATCCATTTATAATATAAAGGCTGGAGCTCGAGCAGCTTGGAATAGCAGAATAATTTCTAAATATCATTGGAAGAAACATACATAACATCATTCCCATAGGGGTAAGCAAAGACCACGTGCTTCCATTTGCCATGATCCTTGCATATCTCCTTCGCTTCTTTCATTCTCATTAAACCCTTCATACAAGTTCGTCGGTTTAGAGTACTCTTGACCTGGCCCTTATGTTATGTTCTGGATTTGATCCAGAAACGTTCGCCTTGGTTTTATGTTTGTTACCTCATATCTCCTCCATCCTCCTAATATTTATGACCCACACCAATAACCTCATAAAATCTATGGCCTGCACCAATATCCTCAAAAAATTTGTGGCCCTTCTTTGAGAAAAGATTGCTGATTTCTGGTGTAAATAATCCATCAGCAAATTAAACATCATCAAAGCAAAGTGAGTGATACGAAATATAACAATTTTTTGTTCCATCATCATGTTTTATATCATCAGTGGGTGCACCTTGTAGGTGGGTCTGCCTATACTGCATTTTTTTATTTAGTAACATAGTATTAATTTTCTTTCATTCTCATTAAAACCTTCATACAAGTTCGTCGGTTTAGAGTACTCTTGACCTGGCCCTTATGTTATGTTCTGGATTTGATCCAGAAACGTTCGCCTTGGTTTTATGTTTGTTACCTCATATCTCCCGACTGGGGGACCGATCTTGATGATTTTTTTTAAATGAAAGGTGGTGCTCGTCGTAGGCTCCCAATTTTTTTTAAAACCAGTTGTGATGATGGCATCCATGACAAATCGGATAAGTCTTAAATTTGCTTAAGCATGTGCGCGACAAATGGACGAATAACTCACGATCACGCCAACCGATTTCGATGATTCTTTTTTTATTGGATTATGATAGTTTGGTTATGGTTCTCATGATGGAACCCATGACAAAGTGACGGAACTCTTCAATTCTTAGGAGCAAATCAACGATACTCGGCAGAATCTTCTATAAGCTATCCAGATATTTGAGTGGCCTACCGTAACTTCGGTATGGTCAAGTGCTAGTCGTAGTTAAATCTGAAGATCAATGGAACTCCTGAGAGAAACAATGAATTTCCCCAAATGTAGACGTGATCGAGAACACCGCTGGGAGCAGTTAGTTATTAATAAAATATAAGTAATGTCACGTATAAACGGGAAGACTAGTTAAGCTGTATAATTTATGCAATACAAACGACTTGAACCGGGACGCGAGTGTAAAGACCCGGTCACATTGGGAATCGGGCCAAGGATTCTGCAGCAGATAATATTGATCCATAAAAAGGAGCGGCTACCTTTTTGTGGCCGTTTTCACCTCTATATCAATAGCCGTAGGATCTATCATGGCAATCTTTTTAAATATCATTAAATTTACAAAATTCTACATTACATCTACATATTAAAATTTATGGTTGTCTACATATCCAGGTACAGATCATGGTATCTCGTGATTTAGTAGTGGGTGATGCTTCAGATGAATGGAAATGACTATACAAGGTGGCTAGATGAATTATATTCTATTGCTGATAGATGAGACGTTAACTGTGATCTTACCAGATGATAATGTCGTTGATGGAAGCGCGCTGTTTTGATAAATGGAAGCACGTAGGATGGTAACTAGCCGCGACCGAAGTCTCTCAACAATTTCCTAAATGTAATCTACTGGGAATTAAAATTCAGCATCTCTGCTAGCTCAGTATTCGCATCACTGCACCACTGAACCGGCAAGGTAATTCAGTGCGACGACCGCCTTATAGAAGAGAGCCACTCCTGTCCAGCATCTCGCACTGGAAAGCAAGCCACATGTGGCTGATACGTTATACTCTACTTTAATGTAATATTTTCATCATCTACTTTTTTTTACTAAATAAAACTTGTAAATGGCTGACACGTTGCATCGATTAAAACATAATTAGAGTTTTTATTAAAAAAAAAAAAATTATAAGATAAAATAAATATAACGAAGAAGCGACGCCAGTATTAAATTATATTATTTTGTCATGTGATGATATTAAAGAACGAGTTGTAGTTTCATCTAATAAAATTGTGTTTATTATTTGAAATGTATTTTTGTGTATGTGGCCCGCACGAATTACCTCAAAATATTTGCGACCCACACCAATATCCTCTTAAACTTTATGACCCACACCAATAACCTCATAACATTTATGACTCCCACCATTATCCTCCTAATATTTATGGCCCGCACCAATATCCTCAAAAAATTTGCGGCCCTTAGAGAAAGGATTGCTGATTTCTGGTCTAAATAATCCATCAGCAAATTAAACATCATCAAAGCAAAGTGAATGATACGAAATATAACAATTTTTTGTTCCATCATCATGCTTTATATCATCAGTGAGTGCACCTTGTTGGTGGGTCTGCCTATACTGCATTTTTTACTTACTAACATAGTATTAATTTTATTTTGTTATTATCATAAAACTGCCTCATTGGTCTAGTGATTAGCATGTTCCGCCACAGACATGAGGTCCTGGGTTCGAGTCCCGGGTCGGACCAATTCAAAAATCGATATTGAGTTAAGATTTTCTCAATATTTGCCCGAAGTTGGGAAGTTGGCGGTGTGATCCACCCCCGTGCCTCGGAGAGCACGTTAAGCCGTCGGTCCTGCGCCTGATCTCTCTCCGGTCGTGTCGGATTCCCGTCACATCGGACTATGAGAGTGAAGGAATAGAGAGTGCACTTGTGTACTATGCCTGCCAATCCGCAGTGGGTCTATGCTCTAAAAACCCTCGCTCCTCGGAGTGAGGAGGCCTGTGCCCAGCAGTGGGACGATAAAGGGCTCCTACTTACTTTACTTGCTTTATTATCATAAATGCAGATGTTATATCTGACATGAAGGTTATTATATTGTCTACTAAATACACGTGCATAGCTCGCCCAACAAGTTAGCATTTTAAAAGTCTATCACGTATCAGGGGGACTCGAAAGATATCAGTGCATCGGCTCTCCAGAGCAAAATCAATAGGGAGCACGCATGCGCTCTCACCCACCATCTCGGTCAATAACGGCGGAGCGTTTCACGTCACCCCTTGTTGCTCCCTCTTAAAGGTAAACGACTCACAAACGTTACGATAGGTCTAGAATTCGACGTTACGTTACATTATACTCTTTATGCCATAGTAGCTCGGCAATTTATAACGTTAGAATGACTCAAATCCTCGTTTCAGTAAGATCCTGGGGTGGGTCCTGGCACAATTGGTCTATATGTGAATGTCCATCCAATGCTTCCCAAAACTTTTTGCCTGTATTACAGCTAAAGTCATCAGAATACATTTGGAACTATATAACATCCTGCTCATCATCAACGCTGTTCTTATTCTAATTCTGCCATGGTAGTCGTGGATATGATCCCTCCGTAAACCTTTGCGATGAACTTTTATAAGAAGATGAACAGAATATTTAGTGAAATTGAGCCGTCTCTATTACTATATCAAGCTGGCAAGAGTAAAGTGACCTTAACGATCTCGGTTGGACTGGTGAGAAGTTTCGACCGTGGCTTGTTACCACCCTAACCGAAAGAAATTGCGTTCCGGTATGATGCTGTGCAGAAACCATATGAGCTAAATTATTTCTCACCAGACTTCCATCTTAGACTATCATCACATGACATCAGGTGAGATCACATTCAAGCACTAAAAAGTCGGTTAAAAAAAATCCTGCTCATCATCAACTCTCCTCTCTGCTTTCTGCTGAATATTCAATCAAACTGCTATGTAAAGCTCGCTAGGTTAAAATGAATTTGACGATCTCGTTTGGACTGGTAAGAGAGGATGGTTACCTCTCTACCTACAAAGACGAGTTTCGGTATAACATAACACTGTGCAGAAACTCTTCTTCTTCTTATCCTTTACGCTCTTGACAAAGTGATCGCTATGGACTGCTAAGAAACATGTCCAAAAGTCAGGATGCGAGAATGTATTATAGAAAATAGGCGCTGCTTGATGCCAAGTTTTTAAAGTGTAGAGACGTTTGTACGAAACTCGGTCCAGAAACTGTAGGGGGTAAATTACCTCTTTATCTATTAACAGGTTAGAACGGTCACGTATAAAGCAAGAAATAGTGTGATAAGAGAACGTTGTGGTTTGAAAGAAGATGTAGTGACTAAAATTGAGAAAGGTGTGCTTAGATGGTTTGGGCATGTAGAGAGAATGAACGAAAGGAGACTGACAAAAAGGATTTACGAGTCCAGAATGAATGGAAAAGTTAGAAGAGGAAGGCGATCGTTCCTAAACCAACTCCAGGACATTTTAAATAAGGGCTAGGCCAAGAGTACTCTAAACCGACGAACTTGCATGAAAGGTTTAATGAGAATAAAGGAAGCGAAGGACATATTCAAGGTTCATGGCAAGTGGAAGGACGTGGTCTCGTTTATAGGAATGAGTCAACCGCTAACATACCAGTAATAATAAAGAAGCTGTTTCCTACGGTGCTACTCGTGCAGTTCCCGATCCCGTGAGAATATGAGGAAGTCCGTTAAATTTCTAGTCATTTGGATGCATATTTTTGGAGATTTCGCATTGATGATTTTACGCTTAAATACTCCGATTCCGTGAGAGTATGTGGAAACCCATTCTTAGTAAGCGTCCACGTCGCTCCACAAAGAAAGCTAATTATAGATCAATCAAACTTAAGAAAATTTACAAAATACACGCCGCAAATAAAAAATTAACATATTATTATTAACTTAACCTTAAGGTTGCCTGGCAGACGTCACTGTTTAGCGATAAGGCCGCCTTTTTGTACCCTATGATTAAGTTATTGTAGATATTCCATGTCTGGTTCGTGGTGTAAAATCAAAATGAAAATATTCTTTATTCAAGTAGAGTATTCTTTAGATCGTCAGTAATCAGTCCATAGGTAATAAAGAAGAAACCGGCAAGAAACTCAACGGTTACTCTTTTAGAGATAGTTTTGTATGTCTTTTGTAAAATGAAGCAAATTTAGAACTGATTGCGATATCTTATTAAAAATACGTATGCTCAACCCGACAAATGATTTCTTAACCTTCACTCTAATACTTTTTTTACTGTATCAGTGAATATGTTTTTAATTATTTCATTTACCAATTCGAAAGTACGTCGGTATAGCTAGGTATTTTTATAAAAAAAGTAATGTGCAGACAGTAGTAACTCCACGAGGGAGTCTTTTGTTCCAAGCCCGTTATGGCAGCCGCCTCGCAACATCCCACAGCTATAGCTGCGTCTCCAGGATCGATCTGGACCCCCTCCAGGCGCATGCGCGGGCACCTCCCACCACGTGTCAATGTTTATTTACCCACCGTGCTATAAGTTTTAACATCATAATAAAGGTACTGACATGCACAAGTTCAAGTGTTGCTATTACCCTTTAAGCAAATAAATCACACATCCTTTATTCAAATAAACTTCCATTACATTTTTATCGTCAAATACAGTCATTTCTGCACATTGTCTTCAGTGTATTGATGATAATATTAAGGAAGGAATTAATATATAGTTATTATTTATATATTATAAATGAAGCTTTGAAAGGGATAGGAATGAAAGTGAATGTAAACAAAACGAACGTTATGATTTTTGAACCAGGTGAATCTATGATGAATGGCAATATTTTGATAGATGGGGAACAAGTGGAAGAGGTAAAAGAATTTGTATACTTGGGATCTAAATTTACAAAAGATGGAACACGTGAAAGTGATATTGAAAGGAGAGTAATAGCAGGGAATATGGTAAATGGTGCTCTGCACGCCTTTATGAATAGGCAGATGGTGTCTCAAAGGGCTAGACTGGCTATGGATGCTGGAGTGTTGGTTCCAACACTTGGCATGGCAGAAGAATCACAAAAGTAAAATAAATGCGGTAGAGATGAGAGCGTTGAGAAGCATGAGTAGATGTAAACTGAGGGACAGAGTAAGAAATAGTGTGATAAGAGAACGTTGTGGTATAAAAGAAGATGTAGTGACTAAAATTGAGAAAGGTGTGCTTAGATGGTTTGGGCATGTAGAGAGAATGAACGAAAGGAGACTGACAAAAAGGATTTACGAGTCAAGAGTGAATGCGAAAGTTGGAAGGGGAAGACCAAGGCGGATGTTCCTGGACCAAATCCAGGACATTTTAAATAACGGTCAGGTCAAGAGTACTCTAAACCGACGAACTTGTATGAAATTGTACTTGGGTTTAATGAGAGGGAAAGAAGCGAGGAAGATATGCAAGGATCATGGCAAGTGGAAGGATGTTGTCTCTACCTACCACGAAGGGAATGAGGCGTGATGCTATGTATGTATGTATGTATTATTTACTGAGGAGAACCCATAACAACAGCCTGGCATCTTATTAAATAAATTTAGCAAATACGATAGGTTACAATTGAATAATGTTCTAACCATAATCGTAACCCGAAGCACCCGTAACACACACATAAATCTAGATACACACAAGCATAGTTTGACATTTTTAGAGATAAAATTAATTAACGAAATTAAAATTATTTATGTTCATATCCTTTATTGGTGGTGATATTAAAGAACGTCTAAAGATCTAACTGTAACAAGGGTCCTGTTGTGTGTTCTGAGAGGAACCCACAATAGACTCAGTCGTGTATCCTTTTTTTCGACACCATCATAACAAAAAATAAAAGAGCTTGCGTACAAAGTACACTTGTCAGAAGTGAAACTTCTTTGGCATAATATTTTTTTAGTCTTATTTATATTTATACAAATGTAAAACTTTAGATTTCGGAGACTTAGAGGAAAGGAAAAAGGTATGTATGGAATTTAATGAAAGTTATTGATTAAATTTTGTTTTAGAATTCAAAATTTAGAAAAGAGAATTGATGAAATGTTTTTATATTATATTTCATGAATAGCATATGAAATGACGCGTGGCAAATTAAAACGCCTTCAAACGAATTAGCATAATAAACGCTGCACATCTCCGTGACGCTAATCACGCGTTTTAGCCGTAAAAATTTTGCCCGCGCCTAAAGTTTCACTTCAAAAAATCCAATTTATTTTACCTTGGAGTATTTTATAGAGAGAATACCCACTAAAACCTAGGGGACCTTCGTCATCGTAAAGTTGTACACCAGCGGTTCGCTTGCGCAATCCAATATGGTGTCCCGGATGATGCTGAATCCAAAAGGCTGTGGATTCAATCCTGGGGGTAATTCTGGGGTATGTGTAGCCGAGCAGTAGAGGGGCGTGGTAGGTACTTGCTCTAAGAACCCTCAGGCCAGCAGTAAGACGTTAGCAGACTGCAGCTTACCTTATCTTATTATATAAGTCGGAGAATAAAGGGAGAAGAAGAAGAAGCTTAGCAAATGTTTCCCGTCGAAAGCGTCATTAATGGGTTCCATAATTCAACCTCCAAAGGGTGGGCGTCGGTGGATAATGTTGGTGTAATCAAACACTTAATTAACTAACTCCGATTATAATGTTCAATCATTTATTGTTCCTGATATCAATTTATACAAACATATTAACAATAATATTTAGGAACGCGATAGTTTCAACAGTCGACCATTGCGGCGGACTGTCAGTCGAGAGCTATCCGCCGGCTTGTGACTTATTGACTCTGTCCAGCGCCGATAGAAAGATGGCGCCGGCGTTTCGCATACTATTTGACTCCGACATATATAACTAGCAACGCCCCTTGGTTTTACTTGTGTAGATACCGATCTCGTCGCAGTGTTAACTCTACTAACTGTAGATTTATTTTCGTTAACATAAAAGTTTTATATCACTCACTTTTTCATTTACGTAGAATGTCCGACATTAGTCAATTCAAAATACTCTACGTTTTGAATGATTTTTGTTAAACATTAAAACAAATAATTCAAAACGCAAAATTTCTTCTATAATATTAGACATACATAGCATCACGCCTCATTCCCATAGGGGTAGGCAGGGAAGACATCCTTCCACTTGCCACGATCCTTGCATATCTCCTTCGCTTCTTTCAATCTCATTAAACCTTTCATACAGGTTTGTCGGTTTAGAGTACTCTTGACTTAGTCGTTATTTAAAATGTCCTGGATTTGGTCATGGAACGTTCGCCTTGGTCTTCCCCTTCCAACTTTCGCATTCACTCTTGACTCATAAATCCTTTTTGTCAGTCTCCTTTCATTCATTCTCTCTACATGCCCAAACCATCTAAGCATACCTTTCTCAATTTTAGTCACTACGTCTTCTTTTATACCACAACGTTCTCTTATCACACTATTTCTCACTCTGTCACTCAGTTTTAATCCACTCATGCTTCTCAACGCTCTCATCTCTACCGCATTTATTTTACTTTTGTGATTCTTCTGCCAATCTAGCCCTTTAAGACACCATCTGACTATTCATAAAGGCGTGCAGAGCACCATTTACCATATTCCCTGCATTCCTTATTTGTAATACTTTCTAGTCTTTAGGTTGAGATTATTAAATTCGTCGTATCTTTTGAATGGAATGTCCGATTTTATTATTTTAAGACGTATTTTACAAATATCGAAACTGTGTTTAATAAAATATCATTTAATAGGATACAGAGGTATGAGTAATATGGTTAGATTATTGTCTCCACTTAGTAGTTATAGTGGCATAACTACAGTATTTGGACATATGGTATTATAGACTTTTTTGTAGATATTAATACGTTCTATAATATTGTAGAATTTTTTTTTATTCTATCATCAATAGCTTCCACAGCGCAAGCGATGACAGATTTTTTGTGACCAATTTTATCACACCTTGGGTTACATTAATGCATTTTTATTAGGGATCCCGATTTTTTTTTAGAAAGTTATATAACCTATGTCGTTCAGTGAAAATGCAGCTTTCTATTGGTGGATTTTTTTTTAAATCGGTCCTGTAGTTTGTGTGAAAACGTTACAAACATACATACATACTTACATACAAAAACTCATATGTTTCCCCTTTATAGTATTAGTTTAGATTTCTACTTAAGTTACGCACACGACAAAACAAGCGTTGAAGTGAATGAATTGCTTTTTTCTAAGTAATAAATCACCTCGCTTGATCACATTTATCGTAACACCCTCGTAAAGCTTACCTATGAGTGTGTAAAGCAGTTTTACTTCAAGATTAATATCCGACTGAGTTTGTAATGGGTTCTTCTCAGAACAAGGAGCTCATCACTAGTCGTACATTAACAGTAATATGAAAGTGTATTCTTCGATAAGTCAAAGTCAAAATATCTTTATTCAAGTAGGCCTACTACAGCACTTTCGAATTGTCAAATATAGTTTTGTTTTCGTATATTATTTAAATTAATGATTGATGACAACAATAATGAACGACTTACAATATAAAATTACGAGTGTTCCTTTGCGCCCTGATCTGAGAAGAGCCCACAACAAACACAGTTGGGTGTACGTTTTTTTTTGTCATCATCATTACAATGTATATATTTTAAATTCATTTTATATCTATATAGAACAATTCATTCACTCCCGCGCCCTATAAAATAAAATCCCATTTGAATAAACAATCTTTGAATTGGACTAATCAATTCCCGTTTAATATCCACTTTAATGTCTGATGATATCTATGCTCGAGCACCCTTGAAATGTAGCCATAATCAGAATAGAGTAAAGACCCCGGTACGGCGTTACATCAGACAATGGAGGGGAGGGGGGGGCGGTATTGATCTGTGACGTCACATGCGCGTAGCCAACACACCTGTACATCAATACAAATAAATAAAATTGGGTATGTCTGTATATAAAGTCAAAATTATATTCTCGTGAATATTCATATGATGCACTTTTTGGTAATTTCGATAGTCATTACACTTTTTTTTAACGCTGAGTAAAATCTTATCGGGAGTGTGGGACTCGCTGGTAAACCAGAATACCCACTAAAACCCAGCGATACCCTCCGCATCCTTTTGTGAAGCACCAGAGGATCGGTACCCTGACACTGCGGACGATTCCTCTGAGAAACTTAAGTAGAAGGAAGGAGGAGTGCAAATTTACGCATCCTACCTCCCAAACGCCGAAGCCGAAATAACGGAGCGTCCACAGCGTTCTTCCTGAGCCTCTCATGTGCCTCCTTTAGCGAAATAACTCTTTCACAGAAGGAGGCCACTGCCCTCCACTCCCTATCACCGGCGAGCAATGTGCCAACTATGCCCTCCAGCGAAAGATTTCCTTCGACCAACGACGTCAATAGATGTCGCTGGGGTTCCCACTCCAGGCATTCTGCCAGAGTGTGCTGCACTGAATCCAAAGGTGCATCACATTCATGGCAGGCAGGCGTTTCCTCCCTGCGAACAATCTGATGCAGGTACTTGCCAAAACACTCATGTCCGGTCAGCACCTGCACCAGCCTGTAAGTGAGAGACCCGTGCCCCCTAGATACGATAATCATATCCCTAAAGTGTTGTGAATATTTTTATATAAATTCATTTTTGCGGCAAAATTGAACAAATATCAAACGTGATGAAACTAGGTAACTGAAATTAAAAGATTTATAACATAGTACATAAGCATTATAAACTTATTTACTTATGGATCGAATAATTATATCTACTGCTAGTGATACTGAAACAGAAGTGATGTTACTATGGCCACTAAACACAATTATTTTATATAAAATTTTAAAAAAATAATGCTTTTCATTACCATTTTTTGTCATAACATATTATTAGTATAAATTAGTATACAATAAAACATTCATAAATATGGAAAATATATATGTGTAATGAAATATGTTTCTAAGATCAAGTTATTTTATAGCTAAGTGTGCGTATTTAATTTAATATATTAAATTACATTAAATATTATATATTTATTACATTTCATTTCATCAACAATTATAGACAGAGACCTCCTTGTAGGTTTAAAAGAAAGCCTGTAATAGGACTTGCTCTACAGATTAGTTTGTGTGTGCTTAGGGTGTGTGTGTGTGTGTTTGCGCGCGTGCGTGCGTGCGTGCGTGCGTGCATGCGTGCGTGCGTGCGATTATATTGTAAAATAAGATTGTCAGCTGAGTATTATGGAAGTATCTGTGTAATGTTATTGTTAAGATGGTGTATTGATTTATTTTAAATGGTTGAATTATTGTTTAAGTGTTAGATTGTATATTGAATATTGCGGAAGTATCGGTGTTGTTGCGATCATATTTTAAAATGGGATTGTCTATTGAGTTTCATGTAGGTGTCTGTGTAATGTTTAATAAGATGGTGCATTGACTTATTTTAAATGGTTGCACCAATTGGCGCGATCACTAGTTTTCTAGTTTGGTGTAGGTTAATCGTTAACGAATATTGGCAGAAAATTTGAAACTCCTGGAAATTGTTCCTTTTATTATACGGCCGTCTTATCTTCTCAAAAGTGGAATTTTCGGAGTCAAAATTATAGTTAATGTAAAGATTTTAACGTAAATTTTTGAGTTCCGTTAAAAGCTGTTCGCTGATCAGAAAAGGTCGTCCAGGTCAACAGACTGTCTTGTAGGCCTAGGAGTCGGAAAAATTCAAATGAGATATTGAGTTTTCTGTTAAAAAATCCTCAGTATTTGCCCTCTCTTGTGTTGTTATCGGTGTGCTCCACCCCCGTGCCTCGGAGAGCACGTTAAGCCACCGATCCTGTGCCTGATCTCTCTCAGATCATGTTGGTGGGTATATGCTCTAATAACCCTCTTTCCTATGAGTGATGAGGGCTGTACCCATCAGTAGGACGCTAATGGGTTGCTACTTACCTATCAGCCTATTTATCAACGCTGAAGAAACATATCATTATTATAAAAGGTAGTGCAAGTTAAACACTGTCAGGATTATATACGTACGTACGTTATTTCTTATGTTATCTGTGTGTTTGTTACCGCTAAACTTGGAAAAGGCTGGACTGCTTTAGATGAATGGTTTAGATTGATCATTCGTTACGATAAATAAAGGATTTACCCATATTCAAACTGGATAGGAAACTAACCTGTTAACAGCTGATATTTCTATAAAGAAACACACAACAAAGGAAAACGTAACACCAATTGACAGCCTCGTGTTTGTAAATTTTGGTCTGTTACCAGCTTAGTTGTTGTCATCAATAAAAAATGGCTTATCTATTTATTGGATTCCAGTTACATATACTAACAATTAATGTGTATAATATCATTAATATAAAAAAGTATTAAGAGATGAGCAACTACTGAATCTAGACAGAAATAGACGAGCTATTTCTTAAGCCTATTCGAATTTTAAAAATGGGGGGGGGGTGTTACAGGGACAATGCAACCTCTTTGGTTTATACTGTATTAAATCGTATAAATTAATTTTATATACAAGGTGTTAGGAGATCGCTTTTTTTTTATTGCTGACAGTTTAGCGCTTGACTGTGATCTCACCTGATGGTAAGTGATGATACAGTCTAAGATGGAAGCGCGCTAATCTCTTAAGAGGCGATATACCTCTTAAGGTTTCTACACAGCATCGTACCGGAACACAAATCTCTTCGTTTGGCGGTACGTTTTTGCTGGTAGAGTGGTAACTAGCCACGGCCGACGCCTCCCACCAGTCCAGACTCAAACAAATTAGAAAATACAATTTCCTAAATTCGTCCTACCGGGGATCGAACCCGGGACCTCCGCTAGCAAAGCGAATACTCGCACCACTGCGCCAGCGAGGCCGTCAAAGAAAACAAAGACAGATGACAGTATGACGGTATATTTGTTAATGGGACGAAAAAAAGTGCGTGCGTACATAGAACACATGTCAGAAGTGGAACTTCTTTGGCAAACAAAACTTTACATTTTCGAGACAGATGGAGGAAAAAAGTTTCCAAAATCAATACAAATAATTTATTGAAATCTCAAATGACCAATTGTAATAACAATTTTTTTTTTATTTTGCGCAAATTAGTATATTAAACGATTAAATGACGAGTGGCAAATTAAAATTGCATAGGTAATTTTTTATATTAAAACTACCTAACCTTCAAACGAATTAGCGTAGTTTTTTTTTAAATTATTACTGTATTGTATGAAACAAAAACAGCAATGAAACACAAAGTCAAAAAACAGCTGACGCTCGGATCAACGACCGCACGCGGTCGGCACCGGTGTGCGTGTAAAAGAAACTACTAAATTGAGCGTGTAAAAGTGCGTAAAATCAAGATCGATTGTTTTTCCGTCCCATCATCAAGGCTGTCATTAGTACTATTGTCTGTCTCCTAACACCTTGTATAGGTTATATTGTCGTTACTTTTCTTAGTAAAGACCCAACAGGGATGGGTAAATTTTTCCCTACCGTGCCATTAGAAGAACTGTTACATATATATGTATTTTGTTTTTAATTTTGCACGTAACAGTTGGCAACGTGTAACGGTTCATTACAAAATTCTCGTGTATACACACAGACATACCCACACACACACGAAGAAGTGCCGCTTCAGAAAATCAATAGCGCGGTGTTTGGGCGTATCACGCCGCTACATTGTCGCATCCCGTCGACTCAGCTCTCACACTGGAAATATGCACAAATATCACTCCAATCCTCTCAAAATTGTTTATTTATTGATAGTTTTAAGTAATTATAGTTATTACTAGTTAATCAGAAAAACTTTGCACCCCCTCAAAAACAATAAATAAAAAGCTGAATGATAATTGCAGAATGATTCAACTTAGTAAGAACGGTCAAAACTTAACCGGAACAAAAAGAAAATCGTAACGAACGAGACCTTTACCTGACGTTGACGGCCTCGCTGGCGCAGTGGTGCGAGTATTCCCTTTGCTAGCGGAGGTCCCGGGTTCGATCCCCGGTAGGACGAATTTAGGAAATTGTATTTTCTAATTTGTCTGAGTCTGGACTGGTGGGAGGCTTCGGGTGTAGCTAGTTACCACCCTACTAGCAAAAACGTACCGCCAAACAAAGAGATTTGTGTTCCGGTACGATGCTGTGTAGAAACCGTAAGGAGTATATCGCCTCTAAACAGATTAGCACGCTTCCATCTTAGACTGTATCATCACTTACCATCAGGTGACATCACAGTCAAGCGCTAATCTGTCAGCAATAAAAAAAAAATAAAAAAAAATAAAACCTCCAGATTCCCGCCAAAATCCGTCAAATATAGTTGCGATCAGAAATTGTTGGTTGTCAATGTCAAACGTCAAAAACAAATGCAAAAAAACATTTGACATGTATAAGAATAGCTTCAATGGGGAAGTAAATTGTTATTTCTACCATATTGCAGGATTTTTTCCTATTTACTCACCTTTTAAAACCTTCCCTGGACTTCCAGAAGTAATTCAAAACCAAAATTAGTCAAATCAGTCTAGCCCATCGCAAGTTTTAGCGAGACTAACGAAATATTTGCATATATGTATAAGAGAATAATGACTCACCACAACTTTGCACAGCCATGGCATATTTTTGAGCATATTATAATAATAAAAAAAAGATTACTCTTATACATGCTTGTGACAATTCTCGACAGATAAAAAAAGCTGTCTGACGTTTTAAATTATTAGTTTGAACATTATTAGGGTTCTTTCGTCGAAGACTATCAAAAAGTACCTTCTTTATCTAAGAAAAGTTGATGTAATAATCTATTAATACAAAAATGAGTCCCTATTTCCCTTCGTCAATTAAGTTCGATAATTGTTTAAGTGAAAGAAAAAAAATAGCAAAGTTACGTAGAACATCAGAAATTTTAAGAAAACTTAACCTCCATAGTATGTTTTCTGATGAAACCTCCTTAGTGCCTTTGACAATATAAACTTTTTAAATGTAGCCTCATGGCTTTGGATTCAAATGTCAGCGATTTACAACTACGCATATAGGTACATATACTCTATTTGCGTGAAATTATAATCATTGTACACTCCTTCTGTATACATGTAAACTATAAGTGTAGGAAATGTCATAGTCCTCAAACCAAGCAATTTTGATAAAAGCCTTTGCATATAATATGGCATACCTATAGAATAGCATGGTACCCACGTTTGCACCACAAAGTCTACGCAGACGAAGTCGCTGGTAACAACTAAATAGGTTTTCATTATTTATGTTAATTTAACAAACAGCGTTGCATTGTTCTTAATCAGAGATGCTAAAATAAGTTTAATTACATTTAGCTTAACAATGACTAATAAAAAAATTAGTTTTTTTCGTTTTTAAATACCGGCTTTGTGTAATTCACGATTATAGCTGATATTTTTTCTTTGTGGTATAAATATGCTAACAGTATTATATCTAGAAGTAATTACTTTGCCAATTTGTATGAATACAATAAAGTAGTTAATTACAATTGATTCGGGAATATTATGGAAGATCGTTTGATAATGAATTTAATGGACAAAATTTTTCGACTTTTAAGTAAAAAAATACCACATTTTAGTATTATGTCCAGGAAAAACTTTTGTCAAAACAATTTTGTTAGAAAAGTGACTAGCTAATTTTTTCTTTTATGCAAGTGTGTGAAAATCTACAGAAGTAAATAAATTGAACTTCCCAATGATAAACCGGTTTCATAATATAATAACATATTAAAGCGTGTTTTTCAACGATAAACTTAACTAAAATACACGTTGTCCGTTATTGTACTTGACATGTTGTAGGTAGAAACCTTTGCAAATATGGCTTATATTATACGATCCCTCTACAAACATTGTTGAAATCTCGGATTATACGTGAACGTGGTCGAGTTTGATAGTATCGCGCTCGTAAGTCGCATAACTGTTGTTCCCCAATCCTACGCGTACAAAAAGCGATGAGCCTTATTATTATTATTAAAGCACAACAGGAATGAGCGGCAACGTTGCGCGGTTGCGCTGTTGCCGCGCCGCTCGGCTGACTCGTCACGTGACGTCACGTCTCAAGATGGCCGCCACACCGGTCGCGTCGCCCCGCTCCCGACTTCCAGCCGAATCCGAACGTGTATTCGTGTCGTTCGACTTTCATAATAATAATCGGCCTAATACGTACCCCGCCTCTGAGAAAAGACAGGGAATACAAAATATGTAATGCACCCAATCGCCAGTGACCTATCACTAATTTTTATTTCAAAGCGGCAGTTGTTACTTTCATAACCGAACCGAGCTACGATATTTCAATTGTTTGTATTACACAAAAAATATAACAAATATGCGTTTAACAATCGACATTAACCTGAAGGCGAACGATATTTTCCTCTTATAAGGTTAGGGCGTTATCGTTTTCGTGTCACCGGGTGAGATCGACCGAGTCGTAATTAGATTTTTTACGAATTGAATTTTTCGAAAAAGTTTAGCTTCACACGTGAACGAACGTTTAGTGTGCGCGCAAAAGAATATTTTGCAATCGAACACGATATAAACAATAGTCGAAACGGCGTAATGGCGTCGGTGCATATGCCAGATCGTCGCTAGTCGGGCGGGCGTGTATCGCGTTCATTATCGCACGCCGAGCGCTGCGAGCGGGGCGCGGCGGGAGGGGTGCATCCGCGTCGGGCTAACGGCTCGTCCTCGGCGCGTCGCGGTGCGCGCGCTGACGTCACCGCTCGATAATGGCCGCCGCCGCCCGACCCCCCGCGGCCGACCGCCCGTCGCCGCTCGCCACAGTCTCTCTCCGGCTCGCCAGCGAAGCGACCGTTTGTACCGCTCCGTAATCCGCGTCGTGCGATCCCAGTGTTCCGGTGTACCATGGTGACAGTGTCTTTACGTTCGAGTACGACTATTCAGTGACAATTTTCTCGTGGAGCGCCGGCCGCAGATCTCTCGCGCCCCGCACCGCACCCGGCGGCGATATGTCGGTGATGCAGAAGCGACAGCACTGCTACTTGTGCGACTTGCCGCGCATGCCGTGGGCGATGCTGCACGAGTTCTCGGAGGCGGTCTGCCGCGGTTGTGTGAACTACGAGGGCGCCGACAGGATCGAAGTGGTGCTCGACACCGCCCGCCAGCTGAAGCGGGCGCACGGCTTCCAGGAGGGCCGCGGGCCCGCGCACTCCAAGGGAACCCACCGCGCGCCGCTCGAGGCCCATCAGAACGGCGCCGAGACGCCGGCCCGAGGGCAGCCAGCCCCGCCGGCGCACCACGCGCCCTCCGCCGGCTTCGCGCTGCACCACACGAGGCCGACGGGCAACGCCGGCCTGCTGGCGGAGTACGGCGGCCGCAGAGACGAGCACGAGGGTCGGCGGATGGCCCATCTGCCTCTCGCCCACATACCGACCCACAGAACCGCTCAGCTCGCTCCCGGACTTACTCTCAAGCGGCCGCTGGACGACGACGACCACCAGGGACACCACGAGCCGGCGAAGAGGCTTATGGAAGAACACTCCCGGCCACCCCTAACTCGAGGCGACTCTCTACCTGCCGTTTCGCTCGCGGCCGCCTTTGCTCCCGAACGAGCTTTCAAACAAGAGAAACATCCGCTGAGGACACCCTCTTTCGATGCTTCCTTTAAATCAAATGGTGAGTTTCTTTGTGTTATTGTGATATTATAAAAGAAAAATGTTTTAAAGTACGTAATACTACAACTTCGGCGTTGGCGGGGGATAATTATAGGATAAACTGATTTTTAATGCCTATTACTGTCATTTTTAAATATGATTTGAGCGTAACTGTAATGATCGAGTTCATTTTGAAATAGTATCTTTAAACGAATTTCTTGATTTCGTTTAAAAATGAATAACTTGCTACATTTCCAACAACTGTTTCTTCATAATCATTGCACGGAAAATGAATATAAAATCTGAGAACAATAATATAAAAATGTACTAATAAACATTTTGCGCCTGATCTCTCTCCGGTCGTGTCGGATTCTCCCGTCACATCGGACTATGAGAGTGAAGGAATAGAGAGTGCACTTGTGTACTATGCCTGCCAATCCGCAGTGGAGCAGCGTAGTGGGTCTATGCTCTAAAAACCCTCGCTCCTCGGAGTGAGGAGGCCTGTGCCCAGCAGTGGGACGTTAATGGGCTGCTAGTTACTTACTTTTTATTCGGTTGTAAACTAGTGGAATGCGCAGAATTTCTTTTAAAATTAAAAGCCGTTATAATAACTTGACGTCGTAACAATAAGTACGCTCGCATATAACGTACACCTTGTTTACAAATAATATCGGTCGAAATTATAAAAATTAGAGCAAGACTGAATACTAACGTCGGCGCGATAAGTCCGGCCGCCATAGTAGTGTGTAGCGTGTATTAAATCGTCGAATGTTTTGCGCAAGCGTTCGCCGAGGCATTCATATGTAGGTAGGTGCATTAACTCGGTCCATAAATACAAAACCGGTCGGACCGGTTGAGCGTTCTCGAAAGCGAGCCCGCAGCGGCGGCCTCTCGCACACCAGCGCGCCGCGCGTACCGACGAACGCCCACGTAATGAGAACGCCGCGCCGTGCAATGCATGCACGACGGCGCGGAGCGGCAACGTCGCGTGACGACATTTTCGCTCGCGTACGTATGGCGGTAGGCCGACAGCGAAAAAATATAGCGCCTACGCTCGCCCGACCACATTCCGCTGGCGTGTGTGGCTCGCGCCCCAAAGGTCACCGCGTGACGTCACGCCATATGGCCCGCCAGCGCACACCAGCCCTTCCATCGCACACTCCCCGCTGACGTTCCGATCCGTTGTGACACCCGCTTGCTGTGCTGCGATGCGCCGGTGACAGCGCACAGCGGTGATTTGGCAACTATCGCTGCCCTTGCGAGGGAATCTGAAGCGCTGAGCGAGAGGGCAGGCGTGGCACCCTGACCGTGGTTATAGGCGTTAGTTGTGAATCAATTAATGTTATTTTCTTAAAGGACACACTGAGATTGTTTTTCTTTGCCGCGGTTGCAACTGCTATATATTTTTCAAACGACGGCTGCGCGTCGATCAGTTGAATGGGTATACGAACCGTATAGTATTTTTAGTCGGTATCTGTTCAACGCATCAAAGTTTATTTTGTTGTAAGCGCGTGTTCGCGCGCACAATATGGAAAGTACATCGGGAATGCGACGATCGGCAACGCCGCGCTCATCGTGCCAGTCGTTCCACTGCAAGCATACTTACCTACCCGTCTACTGCCACGGTTAGGCCGGGCGCAGCGCCGCACCGGTGACACACCGCGCGCGCTACGTAACGCGTGTTAGCACACAATGCTATTTATGAGACGCTATGTGCGTGTGCGAACATGTGTTTACTATCCGTCGCTCCGCCGCGGACGATGTGTCATCTAACATTGAATGTGAGGTTATTCGGACGAATTCGATTAACGATGTCGTGGAGCGCGACTGCGGCGCATCGGGAGCGGAGCGTTCGTCGTCCAGCCGCGGCCGCGCGCCAGCGGTCATTGGAAACGACGCCAAAACACTCTCCGGATGACGTATTAGTGCGAAAATGATAAACGAACCGACATCCCTTTCGGCCCGCATGCGTAGGTACTCGTAAGATGAAACCTATTATTACAACGCTTAATATCTAATACATATTCAACTTTCCCGGATACGAGACTTTTAAAACATTTTCCTTTCGTTCGTTGTATTGTGTTTAAATATGTATTATAATTCCGGTACGTTCAAGGCGAAAAATTTGTTACGTAACGTACTGTTGTTTCAGGGTACGGGAACAGCGCCCCCCTCACGAACGGGTCCGCGGCGTCGCCATTGGGGCGCGCGGCCGGCTCCCCGCCCGTGACGGGCGCGGGCTCCGGGCCTTCCCCCATGGCCGCGCTCATGTCTGTGACCGACACGCTGCCGCCGGGCTCGCCCCGGTCGGCCGGAGGGTCGCCGCCGCAACCTCCGCCGCAGCGATCCGCCAGCCGGTCCAGCCAGCACTCGCCCAACTCCTCAGGTGAGCAGTCTACGCGACGCTCGTCGGGTCCCGTTCACCTTCGGTGACATTCGACGGTCGGAACGCGTCGCACTCGAACACATAAAGACTCTTGAAGCGAATCGGCCGAACGAACGGAGGCTACGCGGTCTTTGAAATTTAGTGATCGCGCACCGCCGAAAGTGGAGCCGGTCGGTCGGCAGTCGAGGCGCGAAGGGTGGTCGTGGGGCCGCGCCGGGCGCCCGGCGACCGCTCGCCCCGCAGCGCGGGAGGCGGCTGACGTTGTGTTCCGTCCGGCAGGCTCGAACGGCGGGCGGCGGTCGTCGGGCTCGCGGCACGTGTCGTCCACCACGTCGGTGTCGTCCACGGAGGCGGGCGAGGGCGCCGACGGCGCGGCGGCGGCCCCCGCGCCGCTGCTCAAGTGCACGCTGTGCCAGGAGCGCCTCGAAGACACGCACTTCGTGCAGTGCCCCAGCCAGCCACATCACAAGTTCTGCTTCCCCTGCTCGCGGGACTCCATCAAGCGACAGCAAGGATCCGAGGTGAGTGTTCTCCCCGGCGGGGCGCCGCCCCCCCCGTTTCCTCCCGAGGCTCCGCCGCTGACCGCTCGTTCTCGCCGCAGGTGTACTGTCCGAGCGGCGAGAAGTGCCCGCTGGCGAACTCGACGGTGCCGTGGGCGTTCATGCAGGGCGAGATCGCGACGATCCTCGGCGAGGAGTTCAAGCCGAAGAAGGAGCGGGAGACCTAGGGCGGCGCGGCGCCGCCCCGACTCTCTCTCTCGCCCCTCTCGCTGGCCAGCGGAGGCGTGGCGCCGCCGGAGGCGCGGGCCCAGCGCGGCCTGTATATACCCTGTAAATAGCGGCCGCGTGGCGGCGCGATGTTCTGAAGCAGTACATATCCGTTTTCGAAGATTTTAGCGGCCGAGGCGCACTCTCGCGCGCTGCGGCGCAGAAGGAGGTTGTATGCCGAGTGGCTCGAGTTCCGTGCCGCGCACCGTTCGGGCGGAGGCCCGGCGCCGGGCGCACTAGTCATTTTGTGGATCGCGGAAACCGCGGGCACGCGGCCGTCATAGGAACTCTAAAACTCGCTGCTATATTTGTATAAAGTGAACTAATTATCTTATTATTATATGTATACGTCGTGACGTTTACGGTTCGTAGTGTGTCAATTTCGAAGGCTATCGGACGGCCGTGTTCGCTTTCTCTTCGGTGGTCGTGGCGCTGTCGCCGGTGCACGGTCCGTCGGATCGATATGTCCATTATTTATTTTAGATACTCGTGTACATATACGTACGTTGTATATACTTGTTGTAAATAGCGCGGAGTCGCGGGCCGCGGCGCCCAGTCAGTATTACCGAGTACTGCGTGACGTAGTCGTTTAGGGAGATCACATTTTTGTTGTACGGAACCGTGGAGGTGTCCTTTCTATCGTCGCGGCTGTTTATGTGGCGATTTATTGTCTTTATATTGTATGCATTTTGTAATTCTCCGGTACTGTACGGCTTACGAGAATATATCGTTTGTTTTCGTTGTTTAGCGATGTAACGAGGAGTCGTCGTATTAGAGATTTTTTACCGCTTCGTATTGTATAAACTTTCCGTAGAAACGTAAATAACGTTTTCTGTGCGTACTTCTGATAGATTTCGAAATTGGTCCTTAGTTTCGGTGGAGTGTCGGGCGAGGTAGGGATCTGTAACGAAATAAAACCGCCGTATATGGGCGATAGTGGAACATTGTAAGCACAAACTGTGCATCTTTTTTTACCCCTTCGAGATGTTAAATGAATCATTTTTCCGTTGTGGACAGGAATTGTTACAGTAGATTTTTCATTACAGACATCGTGTAGCAAACAACGTGTTGTTTTAAAAAAAAACCTTTTAAAATAGTCGTGATATTTTAAAACGTCATATTTCGACTTGTGTCGTTGTTGTTTGCTTAAACGACTATATAAATTCCGTTTTTATGGTGTAATTTTTTTAAAGATGGTTTTGTGTTGTAAAGTCACATTTGCGTACTGCGAGGATGTAGACGTAGTCTGTTATCTCTCACCCTCCCTCCTCCCCATATAGAAATGAGTAACGCTTATAACTATCATCATAAAAGTATAATTGAGACGTCATGAAAAGAAAAGCTAATTACAACATCATCGGCAGATATAATAAGGGTTTGATAAGCCATTTTATCTTTGTACTTCATTAAAAAGGCTTGGTGTTTAAGCACCCTCCACTACGTCTAACATAGTATCATAAAGAAAGAAAGAAATAAATTTATTCTACATTGCACATAAATAAACAAACAACTTAAATTATAATGAAATAAAATGACTAAACTTACTACCTATATATAAACAATGTAGAAAAGGTCTGCAGCTCAGCAATTGCTATGCGTCCGAGTTAGAAAATCCAGACGCACGGCGCTGATTTTCAGCTGCAGCCTATAAAACTAAAACTAAGTAAAGCCATGATGGCCTAATGTCCAATCGCGTAGATACGAACCACTAAATTTCTCAATCTTCATCAAGGAAACCGGAGAATCGTGGTCAGCTCTAAAAATACACTGTTATATGACCGATTAGGCTTCTGCCCAGTGGGACATAAAAGGACTGTTTTTAAGTAATTATAGCATTTATATTTTAACATATTCTACTATAATTTTCTATTGACTATTAACGTTTAATAGTTTTCTCTCAAATCTGAATTTTTAATGACAATTAAAATCGTTTTTTGTCTCAAAAAGTTCGTTATTGATTCAATAGTCTCTAACAAAAGTTCCTGATTAAAAGCCAATTTCATGCTGAAAATTTCAATTCGGTAGACGTTAAGATTAAAATGGACACATTTTCTCTTATGACGAGTAATATAAGCATTAAACGAGGCAGGTATCTTTAGGAAACTACAAATGTCGTTCTCTAGAAGCCTCTAAATAGTTTCTTTTTCAGTAGACGTTTAGATTAAAAAGACATTTTCTTTTATGGCGATTGATATAAGCATTGAAAGAGGCAGGTGGTATATGACTAAACTAACGTCATTCTTGCCCTAATAGCTTTAAATTAAAGTTCAGTTCAGTCTTCATTTAATGCTGAAAATGTTAATTCAATATACATTTAGATTAAAAAGACACATTTCCTTATATGACGAGTGATGTAGAAGCATTTAAAGAGGCAGGTAGTTTTATGGCTTGCAAAAATGTCGTTCTTGCTCTAATAGCCTCAAATTACATTCTAATACATTTAGATTAAAAAGACACATTTCATTTTATGGCGAGTGATATAAGCATTGAAAGAGTGAGTTGGTTTATGATTCGACTTATGTCATTCTTGCTCTAATAGCCTCAATATAAAGTTCCAGATTCAGTCTTATATATATTAAAAAGACACATTTCCTTTTATGACAGATGTAGAAGCATTAAAACTGAGGTAGTTTTATGACTCGAAAATAATTTTCTTGGCCTCTAAATTAAATTCTAAGCAACTCGCTAATTCTGAGCTCAGGCTTTTAAAGCCACATTTATTCCTATAGGTCATAAGAATAAATGTGTCACGAGTACTAAAGGAGGGAGGTGGTTTCAAGACTTAAATATGTTTTTGGTAAGATACGCCTTACGCAGTTGTGACTTTATTGCGCTAAACATGAGGGTATTGTAAGCCTTTATATATGAGTTGTGACGATATTGATTTCATTTAACATCTCCTAGTGTTATAGTCCGCCTTTATTGATAGGCTTGTTTTGTAGATGACGGTGATTCGTCAACAATGTAATGAGACTTGTATCTTTCTTACTGTAAGCAGCAACTGAAATGCTTCGATTAAGACGTTATTGTAAATGTTGGTGAAATACAATTGATGTGATTTTGTAACACGCCATTTTCATTTAAACAACCTTTTCTACCATTTTACCTTGATATGTATACATTTTTACCATTTTATACTGATTAACACACACCAAAAATATAAGGTACTAAGTCAAAATGTGACATTTATATATTTATGGTGTCATCAACCCTAATAATAGCTTAAAATAAAGCATCAAGTTTAAATATTACACAGTTTTATTGAAGTCAAAACACAATTGTAATTATTTATAATGAACAACAAACCTGCAATGATGTATTATGGCGTTAAGAAATCGTTTGTCGGGTTGAGCATAAGTATATTGATAAGATATCCAAATCTTTTCTATCAAATACATTCTTTTACCAAACGCATATTACAATGATAAAGGTGTCTGGGCTTGTAACCTTTTTTTTCCCGCTGGGAAATGCTTTTACGCACCCCTACCACGAGGGCAGGGAGTGTGGGACTCCTAGCTTAGCTAGAATACCCATTAAAACCCAGCGCCATCCTCATCAACCTCAATTGGAAGAGTCGGACGCTCCCTTACGCATTCGCTCTGACACTTCCGGTTGCAACCGGCAAAGAGTGGTTTAAGGAGGAGGTAAAAGACGCCTTCTACCACCTGGCCTCCGCCTTCGCAGGGGCATCAGCAGCACATTCCCTTTCTCTCTCCATTGCCTCCTTCAACTAGATGACACCCTCGCAAAAGGATGCAACTGCATTCCATCCTACCTCACTGCCAAGCATTGAGTCGTTTATACTTGGCAATGACGTTGCGGTTACCATGCCGGACATTCTGCCATAGTGTGATCCGCCGTATCGACCGATGCACCACACTAGTGGCAAACAGGTGATTGTTCACGCCGCACTAACTGGTGAAAGTATCAATCAATCAAAAATATCTTTATTCAAGTAGGCATTTTACAGCACTTTTGAATCGTCAAATTATATTTTTTTTCCACACTCTGATTCTAATATACATCTGATGACGGTACTCAAGATCGGCTTAAAATCTAAAGTTACGAGGGTTCCTTCGCGCCCTGATCCGAGAAGAACCCACAACAAACTCAGTCGGGGTTTTTTTTTTTACCATCATCATTACAATAACAAATTAGTTTACTATATTTTAATTAAAATTAGAGCAATTTGTTCACTCCCAAGCGTTTCTATCGTCTAGGTAATCTTGCAACTTATAATACGATTTTTCTATCAACTTTCTTTTAACAAAGACTTTGAATTTATTAATTGACATCTTTAGAACTTACCGAAACATCCATGTCCGGTCAGCACCTGCACCAGTCTGAAAGAAAGCCATCCGTGCTGCCTAAATAGCCATTGTTCTAGGCGAGGACGAATCGCTTTCACCCTGTTCACACCCGCAATTGGGGATGGTCGATAAACAGATTTGGCTGAAAAAAAGCAGCTATTCTTTTCAACAATTAAACGTAATATAACCGTATCTCTTGCTCAGATATCTATATCTACATGAGATAAACTTTCCTGGTGGAAATTAGATTCGGAAAATGTAATATTGCTACGAGCAGACATTGGACTATAAATTGCTGACGTGATAGTAACGTTTAATACATTTTCTTCGACTTTGACGTTAAACATGAGCCGTTTTTACTCTTACGGCCGACAAAGATTTTTTTATTGAAGGACGAAATATACAAAACCCGATTACGAGGGGAAGGAAACCGGTTATGTAGGATACAACCTCCTGGTTGCCTTTGATGGTTCTATGCTTCTATTTTATAATTATATATAAAAATATTTCTTTTAAATTGTTCTGGGCTCGCCTGGTGGCAAGCCATAGACATCCAGTACGGTAAAATAAAGGTAAGGTATGGTAGCGACCTATTGATGACCCAATGCTGGACACAGGCTTCCAAACTCGTAGATGAGCGAGTTTTTAGAACACAAACTCACTACAATGGTCCAATGTTGGTTGGAAAGTTGCACATACCCCAGAACTACTTCCGGGAAATGCAGGTTTCCCCACGTTTTTCTTTCATTTCCACCACTAGGCTATCATATTACCATAATGCGGGGAAGATGAATATCTGGTTATCTGTTACCAGGTTATACTTTAATTTAGTCGTAATTCAAAATTATCACTCGTCGCTTAGTGAGTCACTAGGCGCCGACCTTTACTCAATAGAAATGAGAATGCATATCTAAACATACAAAAATAAATACACATTGTAAGTAAATTAGGTTAGAATCGAATTTTGGAGATAATGTTAAAAGCTCACTCCACATTATGTCTGGAACCATTCAAAAACGTTTACGCGGTGTGGTGTACTTGGTAATTAAAATATTCTTCTTTATGCAAACAAATGACTTGTTTTAAAACTAATGTCAAATCATGTTTTATTGTTTACAGAAAGGAGCGGAACAGAGAGGATGCCGGAGCCGTTGTGTCTAACCAACAGATGAGATCTACAGTTACCCCTTACCCAGTCGATCGATATTTGGTAAGCGTAGTTAAAGAAAACACATTTTTTCCTACAATACTACATGTTTCATAAATGATGTTTAATGTTTTAGGATACTAGCAGAAAAACAAATGATATGGTTAACATTATAGACAGTGACATATGGAATCCTGAGCCGGCACTAAGACCCGAAGATGAAATAATGTTGAGAAAATTACACGATATGCTGCAATCCACTGCGGACGATTTGAAACTACTCTCTGGTGAATTGAAAAAATATCACGAGCCAGGAGTACAAGTCAAAACATTACCAATGCCGCTTGACGAGGAGTTCAATGAAAAAGTTCGAATCGAAGAAGCTGTTAGGGCAAAATTTTACGACAATAAAATAGTTACGTCGGCTCAACGTCCCTCGGCTATAATTGGAGAAAAAATTAATAATTGCACTTTACAATCTTTACACAAAACTCAACGAAGAAATGCTTACTGTCAAGCGAGTGATTTAACGACTCTCAAAAAACCAATAAAGAAAAATTTACAAATATCACGCACAAAAACTATGGAAATAAGTGAAAAGTCTGATAATAAAAAAGGAGCTGAAACTACTGTTGATTGTATAGAAGCTAATGGCAAATTAAGAAAATGCAATTCTGCCGTGGCTTACGATGAATTCTCACATAAGTACGTTCAACCTAATATCATAAAATTTCCCCAAAAATCGTTGCAAATACAGGAAATGCCTAGTATTAATATAAGAAGCGAATTGAGATTGCAAAAAGTGTTGCAATTAGATATTTTACCGGAAAGCAGCGAAATACTTCCGCAGCAAGCAGCGCAACAAAACGCATTAGTAATTGAAATGCAACATGAAAATTTATTAAAACAAAAAGATGAAACTCCGATACAAGTAGATGATAGAGAAGATGTAGTTAACACTATGAAAATTAGGCCGACGCTTAGAAAAGTCTCAACAATGTCCACGTACGAAAGCAGTGAGTCGAATAACATTAGCTCTTCTTCTCACAATAAATTGCCGGGTTCATCCAGATTAGAAACAAAAGTTTTACAAAAAGCTAAAAAGAATATTAAAAGCAATAAAAAGTCAGTGCGGCCTCAAGCTTATGTAGACGAATGGAGAAAAAAGTTAAATACTATTTATGGTAAGCAAATAGACACTAAGAGCCAAGAAACAAAGAGAAAAAAATTGTCCTTTAAAAAACTTACTAAAAATTCGCCTGCAAGCATTCTAATGACTGAAGATAAGTACAAGAATAATCAGAATCAGTTTAAAGCTAAACTTAATAATAGGGAATACATACCGTATTCTAAATTAACTTTGGGAGGGGTCAATGTGAGTGACGTAGAAAGAGAAATATCAAATATTCCAAACAAAAACAACATAGTATTAAGTCCTATCTTAGACAAAATTTTAAGTCGTGAAAACTCTTTCCATAATGACAGTCCACAAAACAATTCTTACAAGGACGCCAAGATTCTTACCACATCCGATGAAAATTTAATGCAAGAGGTCTTAGATATTGAAATGAAAGTTTCAAATACATTGAAGGAAAATAATAATAATAAACAATCTGTAGTTGATCTTCAAAATAATGTAGATGATAGTAATAATGAAATTGAAAGCTATGCGGATGACTTTGAAGATGAAAAGTCGGATGTGTCTGTTGATGCCAATGCCAGTCCACCTGAAATATCTCAATCTGATGAAAACTTGCGTACATATCCATCTATTAAAATTGACAACAACATGGTAATAGAAAGAATTAACGAAGCAAACGAGAATAATTGTAATAGAACATATAACAAACTACCAAATTTATCGTTTAAAAATACGGTAGATATATTTGAATTTGTACACTCAGTTGATACACAAGATATTGGTACGCAAAGCAATCATTCAAAAAAAATAACACCAAAAGAAACACAGACATCTCCGAGAAATGGAAACCCTGGTGTACATCCAATACACAACGATCTGTGGCCATCACTTAACCCACGGGAGGATATAGAGAAAATGCTTAAATTAGAGAAAGAATTTATCAAAAAGTTAATTTTAGACGAATATGGCGATTTATTAGAGGAAACTTTGAATAAACCTTCAACGTCAGGGATTTGTGATAAAAATGTAACTGCCTCCCAGAAAATTACACAAACTTCACCAGCACATGTCAAAAATGTCATGACGTCACCGAGAAATGTTAAAACGAGATCTACTTCCCCTGTCATGGTATCTGTTAATGTCAACCAACAAACCAGTCCTGTTGCATTTGTTGCTAATGAAGCATTAAAGGAAGTTGTAGAAAATGAAAGTGATTTAGGTATATCTGCTAATTTGTCATCGTCTAGATTTAGCTTGCGTTTGCCTAAATCTTCCCAAGAAGTTTTCTTAAATTTAGAGGACAATGAAAGAAATAAACAGAAGTACAAAAAAGTGAATACGTTAAGGAAATCTGTTATTAGCAGCACAAGTTCTGGTGAAGGTGACTATTCATCATCCGATTTAAGCAGCTTAGGGGAGATGAATAAAAAATTTGAGAGACTTAAGAAGAATGGGGTGTTATCTATATCTGAAATTAGCTCGTCTTCGTCATCATCCAAATATGGTTCTGATGCATCATGCGGCATACTTCCACTGAGGAGCGAAGGGGAAGCCAGTGTAGATCCGTTAAGTCAAAAAAGTGTTAAAGTGAGTAAGAGTGAAGGAGAAGTAAGTGTAGGACAATTACGTTATCTTAAGAGGAACCGTTAAACATTGTGTCTTGTACTTATACAAGATTTATTTGTGTTTTTAATCTACAAATTAAGGTTGCATAAGGCTTTGAATTGATTCTCAATATATCTCTTAATTTATCAGGATATTTTCAATGTACAAACTTCAAGCTTTTCCTATACTTATTATATGTTTCTTTTTTTAAACAAGCGCCATTATTAAAGTTGTTAAAATGTCAATGTTACTTGTTAATATTGAATTGATTGTATATATTTTTATTTATTATTAAGGAAATTTGATGTAGTCATTTATTTACCGTTAGTACAAATCTATAATCACAATTTTCTTGTGATATTTTTTTATATTTGTATAATTAAGTGTAGTATAGCTATGTATAGCATTAATAAGGAATGTCGATAATAATTAATTGTAATCGGTAAGGTGTTGCTTTTTGACTGAGTAAATAATATTTAATTTTTTAAATGTTGTATTATTGAATATTTTCTATTTATATCCACAAAAAAATCTAAATCGAAGTATATATGGGAAAGTTACAAAACTTTATCTATATTTATTCTAATAAAGTTGAAGTTTTTATTGTCAAAATATCACGAGACATATGGAAATTTTTTATTGTTTAATTGTTTTCTAGTCTCAAAACCGAGAATGACTTTCAACAGATGGCCATATTTAATATTTTGAGCAAAATAACAAATATTTACAGTATTTTTTTAAGAGTTCAATAAATCTTTGGCCTAAAAGTCAAATTCTTACGAAATATGAATGCGTAAGTAAAGCCGGTATTGCCATATCCTTGTATTATGTAAATTATAAGGAAATTTATAATTGTACCATCTCATATTTATTTCGGGCCATTTAGGCCGACACGAAAATTTAAATAACTCATATAAATCGGTCGGTGTTGTGCGTGATTATAGATATATTGATTAATAATAATGGACTTTTTAAAATGACAGTATACGGTTGGTCCATTGACCATTTGAAGAATGCTGTAATTAATATGTTTTAGAATAATGTTATATTATTTCGTAAACGGTTTTACTACAAAACTGAAAACTGTTCTTGAATTTATTATAACAATTGTTGAACCATATTTTAACATACGCCTACAATAACTGGCAATACTAATAATTACTTACAGGTAATATGACATATTCAATTTTTATACTGTGCTTAATACCACAGAGTACTTCATAAAAAATCAGATTTCAGTCTTCACTTATCTGTAGTTGTTGATATTATTATCAATTTAATGATAACAAACATTGCGTATTTTGTTTAATTTAACGTCAACGCAGTGATTTGTAAGTCTTCAACAAAGGAAAACCATGTTAAAGTTATTGCAGTGTGAAATGCTGTTAATAACTTTTAACTAATTTGTAGTTTTCTATTTCCTTTGTCAGCCATTCAATCATAGCGATTACTTTAATAGCAAAGTGATCATGAAAGTGCTATTATTGTTGTTTGTAATTAAATTATCGGCTGCAGACGTTCCTCGCGCCGATCCTGGCTACGACTGCAACTATTGCCAACCGGAACAAGTGCATATATCCTTTGGTTGTAAGTTATCATTTTTTAAAAGTGTAAACTTCTTTGTGATTTGAAAGTCGATGTAACAAAAATGCGATTAAAAGACACATAAATACATATTCTTTTATTTATATAGATTTAACATGGGATGGTAAGTGATGATACAGATTATGATGTTATCCCACTTACCTGGTAAGACGTTGTCTTAATAGATAATAATCTCACCTGATGGGAACTGATGATACAGTCTAAGGTAGCACTCTAACCTGGTAAGAGGTGAGTACATTTTTTTATTTGGTTCGTTAAATGGGTGAAATCTGTTAAAAGTATGTTTAAATTCCATTAAACTTGTTATAGATTTCACCTTCTCGAAATGAACACTGCTTGCTTTAACCATAAGAATAAACTAAAATCAAAGAAAATTTATAACACTACAAGGGAGATTAATAGAATGTAAACTATAAAAAAAGAATATATAAGGCCAGTTAAAGTGATTTTCTTTATTTAAGGGGTTTCCTCTAAGGTAGCACTCTAACCTGGTAAGAGGTATGTATGTTTAGAGCCAGTTAAAGTGATTTTCTTTATCTAAGGTGTTCCCTAAGTACTTTTAGGAGTTGGTTAAGGTTCTAGGGAATGTTGAACTTGAGCTTTAGCCCTTGTTTATCATTTTCTTGCAGCAAAAATCTTTTAAGGTTTCACTTCTACTGCATGGGAATTGTACACAAAATTTTTTTCAGTATTGTTGTCTTATATTTTGATTAAAATTCGTCATTGTGCTTTGTTATAAGTAATATCTTACTGATAGCCCAATAAAGTAGGATACTATTTAGCTAGTATAATGATAAAGTTGTGCATAATATTTGTGTTTGCAGAATATAATTGGTCATTAAGATTAAAGTTCAAAGACTTTTGATAGCTTCAGTTTAGTTTTTTAAAATCAATAACAAATTCATAAAACCTTAAGAAGAAATAGGTATATAACATACATAATGTTTGCTCATTGCTTTATTTATTTTATAAATATTTAGGGAATATTCCTATTTTGTGTACATTCATTGGATATCAAAATATAGCTTAATCATGTAGGATCAATAAGCTCTGCAATCTTTATTAGTTTGTCTATTTCTAATGAATCTGCCACTGATTTGAAAATCCATTCTGAATTTCCTCATAGTTTTTCTACAAGAACTGAAAAGATACTGACTAGAAACTTAGCCATATTACAACCATCTGAAATTTATGCATATTGCGGAAGACTCTAGGAGGAAGAAACTGTTAAGCACTTTACTACTGGAAGTGGCCCATCTGCAACCAGATGACTTTTAACAGCTTCAATTGGTAAATGAGGCTAGTGAGGGAAGACTAATTGACATCACACATATAAAAGATCCACATGGGTTAAAGTGCATCAACTGCTTCAGTGTTCCCCACTGCACCAAAATAATCATGATTATATAGCTGGCCAAAGGAGTGGGGATAAAGCCAAAAGCACTCTGCAGACCATCACTTTCAGGACATATTTAATTTGCAATATGGTTTCATAAATCCCCATATAGTATTTAGTATAGTTTTATTTACTCACTCTTTACAGCAAAAACAAATGACATAGTCGTGACATGGACAACATACAACGACACTCAAGAATCTCGTGTGCAGTATGGACAGACAGACATGGACCAGGAAGCTGTGGGATACAGAACCTTATTCACAGATGGAGGGAAATTGCACAGAAAGATGTGGATTCATCGTACACTCCTACCTGATTTGAAATTCAACACTAAGTATGGTAGATACAGTACAAAATTAATTTATCTGTTATTTGCTTGTTAATTCTAGTGTTGCTTGTGTAAATTTTGTATTTCAACATTATTCAATTTAGTGTAAATAATCTTAACAATCAAAATTTAGACTTATTCAATTAAACTTCACAAAGTGACTACATCAACTGAAATTAACTGAAAATTAATTCTGATATCAAATAGGACTGAGTTATATATTTTATTATCTTTTAGTTAAATGATACGAGGATGGCTTAATATTGGTCTTCCATTATGAATAATATGAGGGTAGAAATAAATTTAGTTACATTTTACTTATAGTTTATCATGTGGGGTCGATTTATGGATGGTCAGAGGAGTTTTCTTTCAAGACTCCTCCTAGCGGTGAAGATTGGGCGGTGCGAGCAGCCATATATGGGGACATGGGCAACAAAAATGCACACGTATGATGTATATTCTAATATAATATCTTGATACAGCTTATAAAATTTTCATGTGCCTCTTTAAGGCACGTTAATTCACGCCATCTGTTCGAAGTTTTGAAAACTACGATGCTGTTATTTAGTCTCTAAACTTTGTACAGATTAAATATTTGGATCGTAGTTATGGTGTCATTATATTTAAGATTACATATTGGCGAAGGACATGAAAGTTTTATAGTTAAAATTATGGTTGCATTAAATGAAATGCAGAAGCTGTTTTTGCATTGAAGTTTCCATGGCTAAAAGTTCCAAACTCATTATTCCTGCTATTAAAAAGTTGGACCATTTTGACGTAACATTCATTGGTCAATAGTTTAGAACAACAGACTCCAACCTTTTCCATCACATAGACACCTTGCCATGATTTTTGGCATAAGTTAGAACCCCATGTCTCTTATCTACAATAACTTTACCAAACTGTTATCTATGGTTTTTTATTGTCATCTGTGTATATGGATAACTCCATTTAAGAATATGGAACTTTTAGTCACAAGCTGCTTAAATAACATCTTACGATTAATTATATACATCTTATGGAAGCCTTGTATTATAATGGGGCCTTTGTAAGCTTCCTTTGACCTCTGGGGGTCGATATAGACCACTTAGGGTACCAAAGAAAGCTTTGCATATCACCGCTTCATCCCCCAGTCTATCTCGTATTTGCAAGACGAAGTGCAACGTGGCCACTTCGACATGATCCTCCACGTAGGCGACTTCGCCTACGACATGGACACTGATGATGCGCTGGTGGGAGACGAGTTCATGCGGCAGCTGCAGCCGCTGGCAGCCTACCTGCCTTACATGACCTGTCCAGGGAACCACGAATCCAAGTAGTGAGTGCTACTATTGATGCACAGTTAACAGATAAATCAATAAACATACTGTGAGCCCTTTCCTAACTCAAAGCTCGTTTACAATAAAATAACATTGATTGTTACAATACGTCAACCTTTAATTTAACGCGAAGTAATTTGCCGCCAAAACTGCCAATCAAATGAGGCTGGCAAACGTTAGCTAGGTAACAAGTAGGGGCTTTCTGATCATGTTTTAATTTACGAATTATTTCGCTTCTGTAGTGGATCCTTCATTACATAGTTTTTTGTGATAGTTTTTTAGTTATTTTTAGCATTTCTATTAATCACAATATTGAAAGCAATACAGTCATAATTATTCAATTGTTTGTTTACTTTCGACACACATTCTTCATCTACAAACATTTCTTTATTTTATTTTAATTACTTATTGCACACAAAATAGATAAAAAGAAAATTAATTAGATAAAAATGTTTACAAAGACCTTTGAATGATAGAAGCTAGGGTAAGTGTAAAATAATCCAGAAAAAAAGAATGAACTTATAGCTATTTTACTTATTACAGTGTTAACTTTTGTGCTCTTACAACCCGCTATCGCGAGCAATTCATTTAATATTTGTTGGTTGCACCTTTACCAACTAAAATTATTCAATTATAAACCTTTAGGAATGTTTCTGAATTATTTTAACATTTGTAGTCACTACAATGCTCCGATCGGAAGTAATTGAGTCGAAATCTATCTATGGTACCTTTTTCGCACTTTTATAAACAAATTTACTTTCAATGCTATCTAGTACTTATCTCACAAAATAAACTGAAAAACATTCAATTTCTTCATCATCTGGCGCCGAGTTTATAAAGCAAATTTTTGGAATTAGTTAAAAGTGATTTAATTATAGGATTATCAATTAACACTTTCGTATCTATTTGTAGCAACTTTAGTAACTACCGCAACCGGTTCTCGATGCCGGGACCCTACGAGAGCATGTACTACTCCTTCGACCTCGGCCCCGTCCATTTCATATCCATATCCACGGAGTTCTACTACTTCCTCGAGTTCGGCTTCAAGATGCTCGCCAATCAGTTCGAGTGGCTCAGGCAGGACCTCAACGTCGCCACTCGTCCAGAGAACAGGTAATCTTCTCCCTAAACCATTGCTAGGTTAATTTCCAACGCGTTGACTTGACTAATCTACTCCCGTGATTTCACCTGATAGTAAAAGCTTCTTCACCTAAGTTTTATACAGAATTGTACTGGAGTGTACAAAATTTTTTTGATTGCTGGTATGTCTTTAGTTGCAGTGTAGTATCTAGCTACGATCTAATCTTCCAAACATCCTCGCTCATTCGCTCTTCTCAGAATCGAATCCAGGAATTTTGCTAGCATAATGATGAGTATCTCCAATTCGAGCAAGGCCGACAAACCTGTGTGATGGCCTTGGATTCCAGAATGTATAAATGCAATACTTGACTCTAGAGGCAAGCGGCCATGGATAGTGATATACGGGCACAGGCCCATGTACTGCAGCGGTAGACGCCCGGCCTGTTACATACATGACCTGCCCAACCGCTCCGGCCTCCCATTCCTCGGTTTCGGTGAGTGGAACCGCTAATCGCACTTGTTCCAGGGAGAAGCGGCCCTGGATCGTGTTGTTCGGCCACCGTCCCATGTACTGCAGTAATTCGGACGACATCGACTGCAGCGTGGAATACACCAGGAAAGGATTGCCCTTCTTGGGATTATATAGTGAGTATAAAATTGTCATCCCTGTCCAAGTCGTCTTTGCTTTTGTTCTTTAGTAATATTAGATTTTAGAAAAGCATTTTAAGATGTTGCATTCGTGGCGTGTTGAAGATTATCATAAAAGTCTGCATTGACAATCCAAAGCAAGCAATACACATAAATTTGTTTTGGAAAGAGTGCACATTTGTGAAAAGTATTTATTCATAAACGCTTTTAATTTTGCCGTTGTTGTTTTTTAATTTTCTTAGTTTTTTTTTTATCGCAAATACCCTCTTCAAAGTTGATAGCTTCAACTTTATTGGTTTTGTTAGCATATGTGCCACTAAATTATTAGTTTGTAATGTTTTATCTTGTAACGGTTTTCGGATTTAACTGTGTAACTGTATGCATAATCTCATTTTTATTATTCCGCGAAATGACCCTAACGATAACCTACAAAGTATAAAGCCGTGTTATCAGCTGCTAACTCTATAATTTCTGATGGATCGGCTCTAAACGAATATTAGCTAATTTTAGATTAAAAGGATTGTAGGTGGTAATGCAATGCAAATTTAATGGGCTGAGTTATATAGGACCTTTACAGAATAAAATGTTTCCATGTATTCCGTGGATTTAAATCGTCTCCGCGAAAATACAATTTTATTGTTATTTTGTGCCTGTAATACGTGCCCCGTACTGTTAAGCGCAGCGTTGGTAGACCCCCACTAGGTGGACGGGTGACGTGAAAAGGGTTGCCAGCAGCCAATGGTTACAAACCGCACACGATCATGTATTAAGGAAATCCTTGGAGGAGACCAATGGCCATCGGTGGACGTCCATCGGTTGAGATGATGAATACGTAACTTGTCATCTCTAGGACGTACAAGCAAAAACCGGTAGACACAGAGGGAAATCTTAGATTGGAAGGGCTGTCTGTTAATGTGACAAAAGGTCAAGAACATTTTTGTTTTATTTTCCGTATAGGCCTGGAGCCGCTGCTGATGGAGTTCGGTGTGGACGTGGTGATTTGGGCCCACGAGCATAGCTACGAGCGTACGTGGCCGCTGTACGACGGCCGCGTCTACAACGGGACATTGCAAGAACCATACCGCAACCCACGGTGAGTATATAGAGGTGGTAATACGAGATCTGGGACGGTAGATCTTTGTAAAGCTTTGGATTTGGGTCCTCTTTGTTGCATTGGTCAGTGGATATTTTAGGCCATGGGAAGTAGTTATTTGTGGCAACTGGTTGGTAGACATTTGCGAGGCCCTGGGCCTAGGGCGATAAATTTTTAGGTTGCAAGAAGTAGATGTCTTTGGTGACTTAGTTGGTAGACCTTTAGCGAGGCCTTTTGTGGCATACTTTTATAAAACTCTACATATACTCCGTCGGACACATCCGAGACACCAGGGCAGAATGTGAAAGCTGAACACCTGGTGCCTCACTAATGAATGAAGAGGGCTCCGCTGAGTTTTAGTGGGCATTGCGACCTACCATCGCCAAGACCCACATTCCCGACGGGTCATTGGTCCGGGTTAGTGAGTAAATTGCATTTCCCAGCGAAAAAAAAAGATATCATGGAAAATAGATGTTTGTAAAGTGCGTGGTGATAGACGTAGTGTTTACGTAACCTTATATTTCTAAGGTCCTGTTAGACTTTTGTGAAACCTTATTCTTAACGAGTAAGTTACCAGAATATTTTTTTCTCTTTCTACGCTTAAATTTCAAATATTGTGTCTTTTAGATCGCGTAATCGTTACGACTTTACATTTAATTAACTTCTGTGATTTAATTCAAACGAAGGAAAGCTTTGATTTTTGTATGAGGTAAATATTTATTGTGATTCTACCTACCTATAAAGTTTTTTTTTTATTTAATGTAATTTATTGCATGTCGCTTGTACTGTTAGATATAATAATCATTATAAGTAATAAATAACCAAATCATATTTGCTGCAGCCAGAATATGTTGTGTCATAACTTTCATTGTTTTATATTTTATTATCACAAGATGATACAGAGTAAAAAAAATATCCATAGTCATTTGTGTTTTATCATCACTTATAAAGAGTTAAATCAACTTTAAATGAACTCTTTGTAATATAAAATTACTTTAACACCAGGAATTCCCATCTTAAACTTCAGTAAGAACCTGTTACTTTTTTATTTAATAAACATTGGTTTTGATTCTTCATAGGATTCATCAATAATCATGTATAGTTAGTCGGAGATGTTAGAATCAGATATATTTTAGGTTATAATGGTTCTATGGTATAAGCATTATTTATCCCTTCTCAGTTTAGAATTACACAAATTTATAAATTCTAGACGCCTTTCCCTAGTTTTCTTTTCATTGATAATTGTCATGGTTTTAGCTGCGTCATATATTTTTCGTATGCTTTTTATATGAATATTATAGCTTACATAATTATGATATAAGACCAATATTGTTTATAGTTCTTAATTTTGCAGAGCTCCCGTGCACATCGTCACAGGTTCGGCAGGCTGTCAAGAGGATACTGATAAATTCCAACGTAAGTATAGTATTAAACTTAAAAAAGATATTAATTAACAGGATTAGAAACATAAATCCAACATTTTGATTTCTCTTTCGTAGGCTTCGATATCAAATTTCCCCAGATATTTATATTTAAATGCAAGCTTGTTGTTCTTCAATTATTTCTTCTACTTAAAAAAAACTAAACAGTAATAGAGACATTAATTTGAAGAAAACCGATAGGACACCCTTGAAGCACTCCTACGACCCTTACTTAAGGAGTGCTACAAGGAAGCATAATAGGGCCATTTTTGTTTTGTATTTATAACATTGAGCGCTACTCAAAGAGAAGACGTAATGGCTTATTGATTATTTATTTATTTATCTATACACTTTATTGCACCTTAAAAGTAATACATTATAATAAACTTAACTAATTAGAGAAAGAAAGTACAACAGGCGGTCTTATCGGATAGCGATTTCTTCCAGACAACCTTGAGTTAAAAAAGCTGTAAGTAGCCAAGAAGGAAAGAAAGCAATAACATAAACATACACACAAATAACTACATCCTTATACATATACAATAATAGATATATATCAACATATTAATATATATTACATACATAAACTTACATATATGTGAATATATACATATAATGTCAATACTTAATTCTTCACCAAGAGATAGTCGATTAGTCAAATGGGTTATTGTTTTAATCACGAGATGCAAATCCAAAATAAGAAGATACCTCTTTCTGGTTACTTCTTTACCAAACGTTAAATATTTAACATTGAACTTATTAGCCAAAAAATATGTTATGTGGCAGCTTAACAATTTATTTCTTTTTTATTTATTTACATATCTTAGTAATTCCGGGTTTTTGGATTATTAATTATAGTATATAATTTAGGATATGTATATAAACTTGTGTGAAAAATATAAATCAAGGGATACCAATAATAATAAAATTATCCAAAACTTAAGATTCGTTTGTGTTATTCGTTAATGAACATTAATTTCTATATTTATGATACCATATGTATCCTGTCTATCGTTAGGAGAGTTACGTCCAGTAATAGACTTTTAGTCTGCTGCTGGACTATATACATGTTTTTTTGTGGTCCAGCCGTACCAGCCGCGTGGTCCGCCTTCCGGTCCAGCGACTACGGCTACACTCGCATGCTCGCACAGAACCACACACATCTCTACTTCGAACAGGTCAGACGATGATGTCATGATGACGTCATTCAACGTACATTGGTAGTTTATTATATTATAGGATGAGAAGGAATCCTCGTAATTTTAGATTCAATATCGTTCTCATTTCCTATATCTCATCGTACGTTAGGAGTAATATGAGGTATAAACCTACACGCAGAAAGAATTTTAATAGAATAATAATTCAAATGTACGGTTAACTTAACCGACCCGAAGCGTGTAAGTAAAAGTAAGTAGCAGCCCATTAACGTCCCACTGCTGGGCACAGGCCTCCTCACTCCGAGGAGCGAGGGTTTTTAGAGCATAGACCCACCACGCTGCTCCACTGCGGATTGGCAGGCATAGTACACAAGTGCACTCTCTATTCCTTCACTCTCATAGTCCGATGTGACGGGAATCCGACACGACCGGAGAGAGATCAGGCGCAGGACCGACGGCTTAACGTGCTCTCCGAGGCACGGGGGTGGATCACACCGCCAACTTCCCAACTTCGGGCAAATATTGAGAAAATCTTAATAGAAAACTCAGTATTGATTTTTGAATTGGCCCGACCCGGGACTCGAACCCAGGACCTCATGACTGTAGTCGAACATGCTAACCACTAGACCAATGAGGCAGTTGTATAAGTGCGAAGCGTGTATAAGTTTCAATTTAACAACTTGAGTATTAGGCTACATTCCCATTTTTTGAAGTGAAACTTCTTTAGGCGCATGAGGGTAAAATTTTTAGGTTGAAACGCGTGATTAGCGTCACAAAGATGTGCAACGTTTGAAGGTTACACAAAACCGGTTGCAAACAATACGCGCTAATAATGTATACGGCGAGCGAACTGCGAGTTATCTAGTTCCTCGCCTTATTAATGAACTACCCTACATTTTGGTAGAAAAAGTGTCTAGCTAAAATATTAAAATGTATGTAAAAGATTTTTACTTGCGCAATTTACAGTAACATTTAAATGTGTAAGAATACTCGTATTCGATTGATTGCAATGGTATATAATAATAATAGAATTATAATAAGATGTAAACTTAACACTAAGGGCAAACCTCTGTGGTTTTTTATAATGTTAAGCAACAATAGTTTAAGAAATTTGTATATGTTAATAGATAGATAAATAAATATACTACTTTTCATAAAATATAAATATTTCATAAATTCTGTTTTCTAAATTTTAAATTCTAAAACGAAATTTAATTAATGATTTCGAATATTGACAAAACCACGTGGCTTTTCCCTCCCTCTAAGTCTCGGAGATCTAAACTTTCATGTGTATGAATATAAACAAGATTTAAAAATTAGTTTGCCGAAGAAGTTTCACTTCTGACATGTACGCACTTTTAATTTTTGTTTTCGTAAGCGCAAATCGTTTAAAAATCTTATTTCTGATAACTAAAACCCCAAATGCATGTGATGCTCTAATGCCACTGTTTCAGATTTCTATATAAATGAACTGGGGTCTTTTGGGACCCCTATTCGGATCACGAATAATTTTTTGACCCACGGGGTCGGAAAGGTTTAACAGAAGTCCTCGGTTCGTATCTAACAAGCAAAAATTTATGAAATTGTATTTTCTAAAGTCTAGGTCTGGACTGGTGAGAGGTTTTACGTGACTAGTAAATTAGGTACATATAACCAAATGAATGATGCTTTAAATAATATAGGCATAGAATCAAACCTGGACTCCTCTGTTCCAGGTGGATGTGGACCTGAAGGGCCAGGTCATAGACTCCGTGTGGATTGTAAAGGAGCAGCACGGCCCATATCAAATATACAACTATTAACTGACATAATCAAGAATAATGTTGAATTAGAATCTATTATAAACCAAAATGTCTATTTTGGAAAAAAAATTCATTTGGATCATTTTTATACTCAGTTCTTTTAGTAAATAAGTCACTCTATTGATATAGTACGAATTATTATTTTATATAAGTAAAATTTAAATAATATCTATACCGTCTTTGTCTATTACCTTTCTTAGCAAATGTTCTGAAGGAGGTATAAAATGAAAACCCACCAAGTTACTTTCTCTATCATTGAAATTGTTTTCGCTGACTATATATCATAAATTAATATCAATATATTCAAGTTTAAGGGCAAGTCCATCATCATTATGCAAAATTACATTTACATTTGTCATAATGTCACCTCCTTTGATTTGATCCCTTAAAGGTATCTTTAGTAATAAAACAAGCTATGTAATAGCTTTTAAATATACTAATGCTTGGAATGAAAGTGCTCAAGAATGCCGGTAATCGTTTTTATAGTTGAAACCTATTTCAAGGAGTGCACCAAGGGTGTATAACGTGCCCTATTTTGTTCTTTATATATATCCTGTGGTGGTTTAGTCTCTAAGTTTTGTCACTATAAATTTAATTCTATGAAATAGTATATATTTTGGCTGTGCCTCTAAGCTGTGTTTTCATTAAATTCTATAATTTTTCTATATTCCCGTTATATTGTTAGAGAATCGCCCTAAAAAGGTACCATCTTTTTTACTTATGTCCTAAATGTCTCAGTAATTAATTTAAACATAAGCCGACTTGTTTGGATTTGTACTGATATTATAGACATAATGTCAGTCTCTTCAACCTTATTTGCATTTTTAAAATTGATAAATATAAAATGCAGTGAAATCACTTCTAAAGGTATACCAATAATTTCTTTACTCTATGATCCGACTGTCTTGTCTGACGTCCGATTGTCTTGTCGGTGATCTTTCTGATTTGTAATGAGTTAGTACATTTTGGGTTGATTAACTACATTTGATTTTACGTATGTTTTGTAAATATTACCATAAAATATTGGGTAATATAACGTAACCAAAGAAGTCCCAATAATTATCATGTTTCCAATATGTTTTATTTTTATTAATTAATAAAGTATATTTTATTACTTATGATGTATTTGTTTTATATATTACGTCAACCTAATTGTCTATGGTTTTTATATAAGTTTAAGTTGATTGACTGTCGATAATGTCGTTGTTTTGATAAATATTCTTTTTATGGTATCGACCAATTTGTTACATTATTAAAAGACGTTACTGGTTCAATTATATAGTTCCTTTGGGAAGTACTACAAGTGGATACGTGAATATTCAACAAAAGGTTGCCGCGTTACATTTTTTGAGGGAAAACACATATCAGAGGGTAGTTTTAGCGTAAAGTGGTTCTGAAAGTTTGGGAATTAAACCACAATGGTTTAAAATAGCCATTTAAATGAATGTAACTATAAATATGGTTAAAAATGCTCACATTTATGGGCCTGCTATAAAAAAGGTTGCTGACCTTGCTTTAGGTCATATATATCCACCTAGCACGTCCTCTAATGAATTAATTAGATTTCATTGAAATGGCTTAGCCTCTGGAGACTTTGATAGAGATGTCCCAAACAGACGAAAATTTAATAAAAGAATTACAATATTGGATAAGAGTTTTGACCTCTCAGTTAGAAAAATGTGTCTATGGTCTGGCCTAGTGGGAGGCTTCTTCCGTGACCATTACACTTTCTACCAGCAAAACAAATTGAGTTCCGATACGACGTTGTCAAGTAATAGTCGAGATAAATCATCGCTTACCACAATCAACCAGTAAACAATAAAAAATAGGTTATATTCTTCGTTTCATAAAATAAATGTTTTCAGCGCCCCCGTGCACATCGTAACGGGTTCAGCCGGTTGTCAGGAAGGTCGTGACCACTTCCGCCGTAAGTTCACCTGGAAATCTTATTATAAAGAGAAAAGTGCGTGCGTACAAACTACTTGTTAAAAGTGAAACTTCTTTGGTACAACAATTTTTAGGTCTTCTACATTTATTCAAATCTAAAACTTTTTCAGAGACTTGGAGGAAGTGGCAAATTAAAATGCCACAAGATTTTTGTAAATAAAACTACCTAACCTAAAAAAAAATTACCTAAAGAAGTTTCACTACATAAAAAACTAAACGTACGTAACTAGGAACGCCTGACAGAAGTCTTAACTCAAACTAAGTTGAACTATTTCTTATTTAAATTGTTTATTATGAGCAAAGATTATTTATTGATAAAATCCTTTATAGATTAAATTTAGGTTATATGCTTACTAATGGTATATGTCTATCGCACACTAAACCAGAGAGAGAGGGGAAAATGTTTGCTTACCGCTTTTCTTTCTGTCTTTGTCTCAGAAGTCATAACCATCAACATGGGATGACGTAGTTTTAAGAATGTCTAATAGATGGCGCTATATATATGCCATAAAGACTCGTGAAAGTTTATATTTAAATTTTTCAATAAAAACCGGATATTTTTTTCAGGTAATAATTGGAAATGGTCTGCCTTTCGGTCGCAAGACTACGGCTACACGCGGTTCAAGGCGTACAATAAAACACACATCAATATGGAGCAAGTGAGTCACTGATATCAATATATACATATATTATAAATCAATTTCTAACTAATTTAGCAAATTCTTTGGCATGAAGTATTTGTGGAAGTCCAAGGTAGTATTCAAAGGTTAGTAAATATTTAAAAAAATCTTGGATTGTAGTAAAACAATTTCGCTTTCCCTTAGTTACGAGTACATACTACGTTCAGAAAACAAATTAAATTTAAGGTTTTTAAAGTGAAACTTCTTTAGGCACATGACTGCAAAACTTTTACGGATGAAACGCGTGATTAGCGTCACGAAATAGTGCAGCTTTTTTGTACTCATTCGTTTGAACGTTAGGTAGATTTAACATTTACGAATAACATGTGGCATTTTAATGTGCCACTCGTCATTTTATACTATTCTTCATAAAATATTTCATCAATTCTCTTTTCTAAATCTTAAATTCAAAAAAAAAAATTGTTAATTTCTAATATTGACAAAAACACGTGGCATTTTTATTTATAGTTCTTAATATTTTAATGGCAATTAAATTCCTAGCGTATCTTCCTTTTTCTCTGTAGTTTTACATTTGTATAAATATAAATTAACGAGTTAAAAATTAGTTGCCACAGAAGTTTCACTTCTGACATGTGTACTTTCTACGCACGCACTTTTTTGACATTGACAACCAACAATTTCTGATTGCAACGATAGGTAATATTTGACGAACTTTGGCGAGAATCTGTGCTTTTTTATTTGAGTTCTTTTTGTTCCGGATATCATTCAGATATTTATCTGTTGAAGCTGAGGCGGTACGAAATTTGCTAGTAGTAGATATAAATGTTGTGTAACCTTAACCAACAGCTCTTAAAAGGAAATTTCCCCCTTTTTACGTTATATAGCTTAAAGCCTTCGTCCATAAGTGGGCTATCCAACACCTAAAAGATTTTTCAGTTGGAACCATTAGTTCCTGAGTTATCCCTTAAAACCAAAGCTATAGACACAGTACAGATTTCTCTCCCTTTCCAGGTGTCGGTGGATCTCGACGGACGAGTCATTGACTCATTTTGGCTGAAGAAAGAGATTTCACGGAGTGCATTTTATTTCAGGAACTAAAATCTCTATACAATGAGACTGCAATTCAGTGCCCTATTATATATTTGAGGACGAGCTTGAACAAACCCTAATCAAAAGCAGACTCGCAGAAGTACCTATTATCTCACCCTAAATGAAATATTTATAGTAGCAGCTCATTTAAGTCCCACTGCTGGGCACAGGCCTCTTTACACATATGAGGGTTTTTAGGGCATAGACCTACCACACTCTCCACTGCGGATTGGCAGGCATAGTACACAATTGCACTCTCTATTCTTTCTCTCTTATAGTCCTATAGTTATCTCCAATAGTTCTATGTGTCAACTTTGGGCAAATATGGAGGAAATATGAATAGAAAAACTCAATATCTATTTCGATTTGGCCCGACCTGGGACTCGAACTCAGGACCTCATATCTGTAGTCGAACATACTTACCACTAGACCATGAGGCAATGCTAACTTACATGGTGCATAATATAAATAAAATGTCATCAAAATCGCTTAATTAGTTTCGGACTCCATTGGCGACAAACGTGACACGAGATTATTTTTATATATAACTAAAAGTAACGATTGAATTTATTTCCATTGGTAATTATTGTATGGTATTATTGTAGTCGAACATACTAACCACTAGACCAATGAGGCAGGCATTTATAGTATTAATGTTTATTAAATCTATTTAACTATAGTATGTTATTATTATATTCTGGTACTAGGTTTACTAACAAGTTACTATGATACATACACATTTTATAGCTTAGTTTTTATATAAATGGTTCACTTAAAAAGTAAGCTAAACATGAACTAACTGAAAAAAAAAGCATAAAAGGAAACAAAGCGACAAAAATAGTGGTGTAAATAATATGAAACCTTAACTCAAATATAAAAATGTACCTTATATCAAGTTAGATTCTTTTTTATCTACAATTATTTATAAAAAAAAAGGATAAAATCGATACTAAAGACATTCTCACTAAGCATGGCAGTTATTGCTTTTACATAAACTTTTTTATAGCTCAAATGATAAATAACCTATGATTAGCAATATAGTACCAGGTAACCTGGAAAGGGAATCATAATTAACATCAATTAGTTTACTAAAATTGTTTAGTGTTTTACACAGTCTGGGTTAGGGTGACTATTCATAATTAATTCAAATTTTAAGTTTCAACTATTAAAGCTCTATAGTCAAAGACTCTACTATTAGCAGACATTTTGCCAAGGTTACTTTGCCTATATATTATTTTTCGAAAAAAAAAAATTAAATAAAAAGATGTTTTTTATCTTTTTAATTTTTATTTACCGACACAGAAACCCATGCGAAAAAAATGATCTCCATTGAACTTGATATACATATCATTCAANACAGAGTGGAGAATAGTCCTAACACCATTCTGAGGATAATGGCTGACAGACAAGATAGTGTCATTAAGGCACACTGGCAGTCAGCCTTAGTTTGTAAATTCATTAATTATATTAACTAACATAGATTTAAGAGTCACCTACTAACAATTAACTAACATAGTCTTATTTTATTTCAAATGTAACTAACAAAAAATGGAACGTTTTTAAGTTTTCTGAAAATAAATGATTATTATTATTATTATTATAAAAATGTACCTTATATCAAGTTAGATTCTTATTTATAAAAAAAAGGGTAAAATCGATACTAAAGACATTCTCACTAAGCATGGCAGTTATTGCTTTTATATATTGAAACTTATTTATAGCTAAAATGATAAATAACCTATGATTAGCAATATAGTACTAGGAAACCTGGAAAGGGAATCATAATTAACATCAATTAGTTTACTAAAATTGTTTAGTGTTTTACACAGTCTGGTAAGGGTGACTATTCATAATTAATTTAAATTTTAAGTTTCAACTATTAAAGCTCTATAGTCAAAGACTACTATTAGCAGACATTTTGCCAAGGTTACTTTGCCTATATATTATTTTTAGAAAAAAAAAAAAAAAAAAAGATGTTTTTTTTTATCTTTTTAATTTTTATTTACCAACATAGAGACCCATGCGAAAAAAATGCTGTCCATGGAACTTGATATTTCATTTCAAGACCTACGAATGTGAATGTGTAAAAACTGGCTACATACATAGCATCACGCCTCATTCCCTTCGGGGTAGGCAGAGACCACGTCCTTCCACTTGCCACGATTCTTGCATATCTCCTTCGCTACTTTCATTCTCATTAAACCTATCATTCAAGTTCATCGGTTGAGGGTACTCTTGACCTGGCCCTTATTTCAAATGTCCTGGATTTGGAACGTTCGCGTTGGTCTTCCAACTTTCACATTCACTCTTGTCTCATAAATCCTTTTTATCAGTCTCCTTTCATTAATTCTCTCTACATGCCCAAACCTACATTTCTCAATTTTAGTCACTACATCTTCTTTTATACCACAAAGTTCTCTTATCACACTATTTCTTACTCTGTCACTCAGTTTCAATCCTCAACGCTCTCATCTCTTCCGCATTTATTATACTTGATTCTTCTGCCATACCCTTACTTTCACTACCCCGGTGGACCCCTTGCATGTGCAACACTACCAATTTTCATAGCCCCCCGCTTACCAATTGTGTACGCCCATTACACCTCATCATGTATCTCGTGGACCCCTTTGGGAATCACTGCTGTAGAGTATAGGGTGTTAGCGCGAAGATATGAGGAGGAGGCGCTTTTTTAGTAGAGATAGCAATATTAAAGCCTCATATTTAAAAAAGAATATGATACCTTAACATTGATTTAAAGAACACTTTAATATAACGTTATTTAAAAATGCACCTTATATCATGTAAAGTAAGATTCTTTTTATTAAAATTGGCCAAAATCTATACTAGAGTAGTTCCTACTAAACATTAGTTACTGAAAAGTTATTTTTCCATCGACTACATATTGAAACTGGTTTTAAATTCACCACTTCGTTCACCACACCACCACAATGTAACACAAAATCGAAAACAGCAGCTCGCTTGAATTTCTTTTATCAGTGTGTTGACCCGTGCGTTGATCCATCAGCTATTTATCATTTTGTTTTACGGTTGGATTTTTTTAGTAAAGTATTTTTGAAGTTATACTTCTTTTGGCGTATTAGGGAAAAATGATGAGAGCATTTTTTTTAATATGCGCGCGCACATCATCACAAAAAACCGACACTCTGAAGTTAGCTATAGTCAACGTTTTGGTTTTTTGAAAGGATTTTTATCTTTACGCCAAAGAAATATAACTAACGCGTGTACATGGTAAATACAAGTTTTTTTTATGAAACTCCCATCATCAAAGATGTCATTAATACTATCGTCTGTCTCCTAACACCTTGTATAAACTACAAATGTGGAAATTTCATCATAATCATAAATAAACTGAATTCAACAACATTATCTTTGGGATAATAGGATAGGATATAAAGAGATAGACTAAAAAATTAAATATAACAGTCAAATGATTTTTGGTCTTATTGTTTATTTATATCTCTTAATAACACAATAAAATGCGCAGTCATGTCTTGTCTTGTCACAAATTACAGAAATCCCCATATTCCCACGGGTATATGTGAGGAACATCTAGTATACATATAAAATAACAACAAAAATATCGTGTCTATACATATAAAAACATTTGTATTGCTTAAGCATAATTGATTATTTGCCTGTATTTGAAAAGCAGCATATTACCACCCCAAAGCTGGGCACTATAGCAGGGTTGATAAAAGTAAGTAAATAGCAGCCCATTAACGTCCCACTGCTGGTGGGCACAGGCCTCATCCCTCATATGAGAGAGGGTTTTTAGAGCATAGACCCACCACTCTGCTCGACTGCGGATTGGCAGGCATAGTATACATGTGCGCTCTCTATTCCTTCACTCTCAGAGTCCGGTGTGACGGGAATCCGACACGACCGGAGAGAGATCGGGCGCAGGACCGATGGCTTAACGTGCTCTCCGAGACACGGGGGTGGATCACACCGCCAACTTCCCAACTTCGGGCAAATATTGAGAAAATCTTAATAGAAAACTCAATATCGATTTCGAATTGACCCGGCCTGGGACCCGAACCCAGGACCTCATGTCTGTAGTCGAACATGCTAACCACTAGACCAATGAGGCAGAGCAGGGTTGATAACTTGCCACAAATTATTGTAAACTGAATTAGTCTTTATTTATAAAGACAGTAATCTGGGAAAACGTGTCATATTCAATAAGTAAAAAACCATATAGATTAATTAAGCAAAGGAAAAATCACTGACAAAATCCACTCAATATCACTGCATAAGGAACTTTTGTAAATGTAACAATTTACATTCATCTGTTTTGTTTCCTACCTCTGATATAATTCTGTCTAAAATTGTTAGAGTTTTGTCTAAAATTGTTATCAATCCGTCTAAAAGTGTTACTGTTCTGTCTAAAATTGTTATCAGTCCGTCTAAAAGTGTTACTGTTCTGTCTAAAATTGTTATCAGTCTGTCTAAAAGTGTTACTGTTCTGTCTAAAATTGTTATCAGTCCGTTTAAAAGTGTTACTGTTCTGTCTAAAATTGTTATCATTCCATCTAAAGTGCCTTAAGCTCCGTCCACGGGGAGAGCGCTTGTGGATCCCACGTTGGGGAACTCCACCCCGTTTCTTTCGGCCCGGGCCGTCGGAGCCAGGCTTTACTTCCAGGAATTTCTTTAAAAAATCGGAACTAGGACATATTTCGTATAGGGCGATCGCCTCCTGAAGCTTCGCGAGAAACCTCTGAGCCAGCTTAGGGTACACAGCTACGGCGCAATTCCTGTTGTGCTCGAAAGGATCCTGCACGCACATCGACCCGTCCAGCCTCAGGGCACTGAGATTCTTCGTCTCCACATTCGTTTTATACAGCGAGAATTCAAAGGGAACCGACTCCGTATTGGCGAAAAGCTCTCTACTAATGGGGTGGCCCACATAAGGAGATATAATGTATTTGTCGTATTCGAAAGTCTTGTAATATCTCAAAAAGTCTCCCAGCAACTCGTACAGTGTCCTGCCATTGATGTGGTCGAGGGGAGTAACCTTAAATGCTGTGTTCCAATCGTCAACGAGATTCTTCGGGATATCCTTCTGCATTTCCATGACAGCTTGTAGCAAGTTACTCTGTTGCAAGAAGAATATGACGAGCAAGGTCAAACAGTAATTGGACATTAGATTTTGGCCAGTCAAATTGTGGATTTTGGACCAGTATTTTATGAGGAGTGTCAGTTCGAACACTCTATTGTCTAATTTCATGAGACTTGCGATTAATTGGCTGTTCTTGACCCCGAGAGCGCTGTGGAAACTGACATCGCATTCTGTATTAGTCGGGATGTGGTACATTTGCACGATGGGTACTCTGGCGTGGGTGATGGCGAACACGTTTCTGAAGAGGTGCCGGCGCTGCCTTAGCACCTGCTGGGCTTCAGTGACAAAAGATACACTGGGTGGATGCATCCAACTTGGCAGCGCCACATAGCAGTCTACATCGCTCGTCTTCATGGCGAGCCCTGACGCAACAGATCCAAAGCTGAATATTTCTATATCTGGAACAATAAATTTCTACTAAAAATCCTAACCAAAAACGGCCATGGCAGCCTATATCATCCAAACCACAATATCATTCCCAGAAGAAAAAATAAAGTAAATAGTGCGTTATTAATGAAAAAGGTAGGGTAGGATTAAAAAAAAATGCTCCACTATCACAATACTCCACCAATATTGGAATGGCAAATAGGCACCTATTAGTAATTAACACCTGCCTATTAGAAAGAAACAAGCATTTACCGTGCTGTTGCAATGGATTATCGAGGACACAAATGAGTCTTCTTCTTCTTTTGTTTAGTGGCTTTCAGGTATGCCAATTGGGCACAGATTATCTCGCCAGTGTCAAGTTATTGGAGAAGACAATTGGAAATTGTTCGGTTTTTAAGAGCATATTAAGTTTAATTTTGATTACCTATAAATAGCTGAAATATATTGTTCAACCACCACCAAATAAAACGGAAAATAACATGCATATTTATTATATATATAAATATATAAATATATATATATATACATATGACTAATAATAAACAATTATTTTACAACTTAATTCTATTATGTTTAACATATTTACATAAATATTTACAATTTCTACTATATACAAGACTTAACAAATATTCTACATTTATAGGAGGGGGATATGTGGAGGGAGAATATCATAAATGGAGTGGGAAAGTTTGGGACAATTGAGAAGGATGTGGGAAACAGAACCTTCGTCTAGGCCACATTCACGCATGGAGTGGTCCCTAATCCGGAGTTTAGCCAAGTGTACAGGTGTGCAAGCATGACCAAGGCGCAGCAGAGAGATGGTACTGGTTATCAAGCGGCTGGCATATCTATGCAGAAAAAACCAGGGTCGCCTTGGTATGTTCGGTTGGATGGAGGCATAATATTTACCTTTGGCCAATTTTGATGAAGACCAGAATGAATTCCAGGATTTTTCCAGGAATGTTTTGGAGAGTGCGGTTAAATCTTGTGCATAATTTTGGAAATGTTCGTGCGTTCCATCTGGGACTGCTGCTTTCGCACATGAATCAGCTGTCTCATTTCCATGGATACCGGAATGGCTGAAACCCAAACAAGTAACACAGACAGATCCCTTTGATAACATGAAAAAAGAGCCTCTCTAATTCTGAAAACAATGGGAAGTCTTGATTTACTTCGGAAGGGGTTTTCTTTAAGAGACATTAAACAACTTAATGAATAGGCGTACAGGATTGCTTCTAATATAGCAATGGCCTCTCCTTTAAACACTGAGGACTCGGGAGGACATTTGAATTTTAAAACATATTTGGGGATCCAACGGGCAGCACCAACGCAGCTGTTAGACGACAACTTTGACGCATCCATGTATATGAGAAGATGATTTGACCAATTTTGATAATTCTCTGAAATTTCTGCTTAGTATCAGGAGATCCTTTTAGTAACCCAAAATCTGTGATAATAGGAGGCTCGTAAACTAGAGCTTTATATGGAGTAGATAGGATTAGAAGGAGCAGTTAAAATAGGGTGAGGCAGGCTGGTAAATTTGAGAGAGCAATCTAACAAAACGGAAGAGGAATTACGGGATCTGGGAAATTAGGATAATTGATTTAAACGAAGGCAAAGAGGATGGGATGACATCTGTAACGTTTTGCTAACAAATCGGTCACAAAGGTATTGGCGCCGGACAATTAGGGGAGGATCAACACATTCGACCTGCAAGGCATTTGTTGGGGATGATTTCATAGCGCCCAGAATAATCCTGAGGCACCTGAACTGGATGTTATTTAATTTTTCCGCAGCCGCTTTATTAAAAGGTTTTAAAACAAACAGACAATAATCCATATAGCTGCGTACTAAAGCATTATATAGCAATTTTAAAGAGTAGGGGTGAGCACCCCACCATACTCCGGATACCGATGTGATAAATTCCGTTCAGAGTTTTATCAAGGTATAGACCTAAAAACTTTGTCTTTTCAGATAGGTTGATCTTCAAAGGAAAGGGTGAAGTTAGGGATAGACTTGTTTCTTGTAAAAACCACTGCTTGACATTTCGCCACAGCCAATGACAGACCATGGTCTGAGAGCCATCGGCCTAGGTAGTACAAAGCAGAATTTAAGTGACAGGATATCTCCTCCACACAGGCAGAGCTATGATAGAGGACAATATCATTAGCATATTGTAAGGTATTACAAAAACTGGAAACAGACAATTCGGGATCATAAGAATAAATACTGCAAAGTAGAAGATTGAGGACAGAGCCTTGAGGGAGACCTTTCCAGACTAATCTGGGGAGAAGAGCTGTGTTCTGGTGTTTTACCAAAATGTTTCTGGAAGACAGCAGGTTCCATATGAAATGCACAACCCTCGAAGGAAAATTCAGCTGTTGCATTTTCTGCCTGAGCACCGGAAGAAGGACATTATCATATGCAGAAGTGATATCTAGGAAAACACCCACAAGGTACTCTCCTCTGGCAAAGGCTAATCGAATATCCGTTGTCAGAATGCTAAGACTGTCAGTAGTACTCAATCCCTTCCGGAACCCAAACTGGGAGGAAGGGAGAATATTCCTACTTTCTATTAGCCATTCCATGCGGTTCTTAACCAGGTGTTCTATAATTTTGGCTGAAGTGGTTGATAAGGCTATAGGTCTATAGGAATTTGGATAGGCAGGATCTTTGCCATACTTTAAAATTGGAATAATGATTTGGGATTTCCAGGAATCAGGGACAATACCCATTACAAAACACTTATTAAACAGTTTTAAGAAACAAAGTTTGACTTTGTCCCTCGAATTGATGAAAGATGAATATGCGACGCCATCTTCCCCTGGAGATTAATCTTTTAATCCAGCAAGAGCAATATAAAGCTCAGAAAAAGAAAAGGGGGCATCCATCTCGTTAAGATTTGGAGCTAGCGTGAAATTTATAAAAGAGTCCACGTTAGGGACATAAGGTGGAACCAACTTGACAGCAAAGTCAAGTAAGCCATTCAGAAGGATTATTGGAGGTAGGATCGACATGGTTAAGAGAACGACGGAAACTCTTAACCTTATGCCAGACTATGCAGGAGGGAGACCGAGGACTGAGGGACTCACAGAATGTAGTCCATCCAATCTTTTTCTTTTTTGAGAATAGCCTTTTAGATTTTGCGTCAATGCGTTGATACTCTAAAAAATTCTATTGGTTCATACAGGAGGAGTATGATTCTTCTGCGAGTGATCTTTGACCAAACACATCGTTGCATTCCTCATCCACCAGGGAGGGGAAATGTGAAATTCGGCCGATAACATAAGATAATTTACAAAGAGATTGTAGTAAACCAAAATGTTTTCATTATTATCTAAATCCGGAAGCAAGTCCATTATGCAATCAACTGACTCCGAATATGCTTCCCAGTTTGCTTTTTTAAGTTTAAATTTGAGTAAAGGATCAGGATTTGCAATTCACAAGGTTTTGTTTGTCAATGAAATAATTATAGGAAAATGGTCACTACCATGGGATGAAGGATGAACTTTCCACAGTTATTGGGAAGCTAGATTGGGAGAGCAAAGGGTGAGGTCAATGGCAGATCTGGCATTCTGATCTGGGAGCACCCTTTTAGATGGAGAGCCATCGTTGAGAATGCAGAGACCGAGATCATCAAAAATAGCAATCAACAGCTGAGGAAACCCATCACATGAATGACACCCCCACACAGTCTGGTGGGAGTTAAAATCGCCCATGACAATAATAGGACTTGGTAAGAAAGAAAGGATAGATTGGATATCAGGCATTAAGGAAAAGGATGGATGTGGAATGTAAAAGGAAACAAAAGAAATGTTCAATGTACGGACAGCAACAGCATTAATCTGTTGACTGAAGGAGGGAAGAGGGATAGGGGAAAATGGAAGGGAGTGCCTTATAAATAAGGCACAACCTGCATATCCATCGTCCCTGTCATTCCTCACACAGAAAAGACCCGGGACTTGAAAACGAGATCCAGGATTCAACCATGTTTCCGAAATGGCAAGAATGCTTGGATTATACAGGTTAATAATGTGGAGCAATTTATGTTTTTTGAAACGGATGCTATTAGTGTTCCATTGAAGTAATTGGATTGGGACAGTTTTGGATGATATTAAATAGTTGTGTTAACTTATGGGCAACGTTGGGCGGTAAAGGGAGTTTACTACACGGAGCAACAATGCTAAGTAGGAATTCAAATATTAATGCCAACATTTTGCCCTGTGAGGAAAAGGATGGAGAGGAACTATCAGGATTCAGGGCCCAACCATTAAGCATGGACGAAAAGCAATTGCCAATAATCTCTTGGTGAGATTTTTTGTCAAAGCCCTTCCCTAATGGAGCCTGTGGACATGGGGAGCGAAAGACATTGTGTCTGTAGGATTTAGATGTGGGATATGATTTGGCTGAGCTGGTAGAGGGGTAGGCAGGAGAGGAGAACATTTCCTTTGCTACCTCAGCATATGATTTTCTAACAGGAGGAAGTCGAGTAACTGCTTCCATGTATGAGAAGTTATCCTGGGACATAACCATCTTTATACACTGTTGTCAAGCTAATTCAGGGCAATCTTTCTCAATTGCAAAATGTTTTGCAGAGCAATGTAAGCAGGTAGATAACTCTTCAATAACAGCAAGAATCACCTGAGTGAGTTTGCGTGCACTTGTAACACCTAGGCTTAGACCTACATACCAACTTGACGTGGCAAAAACGGCAACAGTTCATGGATGTGCATTGGATTGTGGGATGTTTCTACAGAAAGGGAAGAGTGGTAGGAATAAATATGAGCAGGAAGCATCTGCCCTTTAAATGTTAAAACCACTGACTGAGTAGGAATCCATCAGGTAACACCATCTGTCACAGACTTTCTGTTGAGTCTGCATGCTTTTAAAACAATACCACATCCAATAGGAAGCTCCAGTGATTACACCAGTTCTTCCATCAACCATTCTATGGGGATACCTTTTACCAAACCCATACTTGTGACATTGTAATTTGGTACAGTAGTTTTGTAATTGGTCATAGGCAAGATAGCGTTGTTAAGAAACTGGTTACCAGCTTCTGCAGATGAAAATTCGACATTGACCTTGTTTCTTTGAGTCCGTCGTAAACGATTGATTGAATTTTATGCTTATGCAAATATTGGCAGAAACTAATGGCACGCGAGCTAGCACCGGAAGAGGGATCATTTACCTCTCGACTTATTTGAACGCTGAAAGGTCCTTTAACATCACCAGAGTAGGTTTTGGGACCATCGGATAGAGAGGGATGGGTAAATAAGGTTTGACTTGATGGGCTTGAGGATGTCGCATCAGTATTTGTTTTTTTAGTTTGGGAGTCTGTTTTGTCTTGAACAGACTCACCCTGATGCTTTCTACAAGTCCCATCTTTGCCTGGGTCCGGCGGCTCGAGCGGCGTGTCTCACTCCATTTTCCCTTAAAACTACACTATGCTACTTTGGGATAAATTTTATATGAATATATTAAAAATAGGCTCACCAATACCAGAAACGTTAGTTATAAATTATATAATGATATATCAACTATTTTTACACTATAAAACTAGAGAAAAGGACCAAAACAACAATTAAATCTTCACTGACACATGCCTTAACCAAGCAACTAGCGAGAAAAAAACACTGTCTACTGGGAGTGGTCTATCTGCTACCAGGTGACTTTCATGGCTTCAACCTAAAGCCTACTCTGAAACTGTATTTAGTAAATTTAGGGGTGACTAAATGATGGGGTGTTTACAACTCAGCTAGTTATTATAAATTTTTATGGCATTGTTCTTTCAATATGTTCAAAAGAAACTTATTGATAATTTGGGTATATTGTAAAAACAGGTATCTTGTTATTAATCACTGAAAAATAATGTGGCTGTTGGGACTATTATGACACTTCACTTCACACTTAAAACACAATGACAAGAAACTGCACTAATAACCAGTTTAGAGAGGCACTCTAAAAGTGTATCACCCCAAATTTTGTAATTATAGTTACAGGACTGACAGGATAATAATGAAAAATGAAACTGCAAATTAACAAAATACTCACTAGTCCAATTTGCACTCAGTGAATCATAAATATCTTGTAAAATTTCAGTTATTGCATCCATATCATCATTTTGCAATTGTATATATTCAATCAATTCAGTGACTTGTTCCATGAAATCTCCATTAAATTTTAATTTTGAGGTGTCTAGAATGCCTTCTGAAATAAAAAAATATGTGTGTTTATCTGCATATTCAGGTGGGAAGTGAAACTTCTTTGGCTTATATTGTGATAAATACTACAATATAAATCAAATCAAAAATATTTTTATTCAAGTAGGTATATTACAGCACTTTTGAATCATCAAATTATTTTTTTCCACTCTGATTCTAATATACGTCTGATGGTGGTACTCAAGAACAGCTTAAAATCTTTCGCACCCAGATCTGAGAAACCACAAGAAACTCAGTCTGGTATTTTTTTTGTTCCCATCTTCATTACAATATCATATTAGTTTACTACATTACATACATTTTAATTTAAATTAGAGCAATTTGTTCACACTCACAAGTTTCTATCATCTAGGTAATCTTACAACTTATAATAAGATTTTTCTATCAACTTCCCTATAACAAAGACTTTGAATTTATTAATTGACATCTTTAGAACATCTTGTGGGAGTTTATTTTAGAGATGTATACAGTTACTGTTAAATGAGTTGTATGTATTGTATGTACATAAAAACATTGACTCTTTTTAATAAAAAGTGTGAATGTACATCATAACTTACAAAACCAAAACTTGTTATAAATTTTAGTAGGCTGCATAATATTAAAATGAGTTGTTAATATTATGCAGCCTACTAGAACATCTACTACATGTACTCATTGATGTCAGGTCATTATTAATAGCAGCAAAGGCACTAGGCAAATTATCGAGAGTTGTATGCGAGTACATTTAAAGGTCGTTTACATATATGTGGTAGAGAGAATAATTTCTGTGATAGAATTGAAGAGAACTGCAAAGGTTGTCGTTGGGTTCCGAGGTACCTTTGAAATCACCCGAATAATGATGGAGGGATATTAAGTAAACGTAGCAGACTCACTAAACTTTAAAATTCACACTGCTGGAGGCATTACTAAAATCTAAAAGTTTTAAATCATATAAGCTATATTATCCTTCCATTAATGTTTGTCATAATAAAATTGGGGTAGTTAACGTCTAATTTAACTATTATAATTATTAGTATTAAAACTATAACTTAATACTAGATATTTGAAAAAAAATTACTATATTAAAAAGACATTACTTGTGCTCTCCATAGTGTTTTTCGTATATCTTGATTCTTCTCATAAGTCACAACAAAATTTCGCTAACGACGTTACACAATTTCACATAGATAATAACATAACACAGTCACAGATAACCAGTACATTAAGTATTATCTATGGTCACAATAAATAGATGATACATGATAATGACCTTGATGTTTATGCTTTTTAATGTATATGTTGTTTTGCAACACATTACAACATTCTGGATACAAATGCTCAGGGTTGAAGGTATTAAGGAATGGTAATCTTTATATAAAATCGAAGATTAAAAGCATAGTCACTGGTATTGCTATCTTATTTTGTATTGTAGGTTGTGCGCCGACGCTCTCTCCTATTTGGGCGCATCGCCCGATAGAATGAAAGAGAAATAGATGCGTCACAAGCTTGGGTTGATCGCGCCTCTCTATTGCGTATTCCGGTGCTATATTTAGCGTCAGACCACCAGGAGTCATTTTTTGCAGTTCGTGCAAACAATCGATTTATTATTAATTTTACATTTGATTCAAATTGTTAGTTTACAAACTTATGACTATGTTAAGCGAAAATACACTTTGATATAAAAATTAAATTAAATTTAAATTTATCAAAATAAAATAAATTAAACTACCTTAAATCATATTAAATAACTTTAAAATCACATGACACATATAAACAAATGAAGACTTAGAAACTAAACTATTATTTTCTCAAAATGAGCCCCTATAGTGTGATCTTACGGTCGCAAGGTGCAGATTACAACAATGATTGATGTAGACACAATCGAGGCGGTCGGCCAGCGAGGCCAGCGCGGCCAGCATGCTGTTGGCGCTCCCCCGCACTCGCGCTACCAGCGAGGCGCCCCTCTTTCGCATTATACTGTAAAAGCAATCTACTCGTGCTTCAGCAAACATCGCGGATGCACTGCAGTAGCGCGGGAGCCCCAACAACATTCTGAAGGCGTTATTGTATTGGACCCGAAGGGCATTGTACGTACTTTGCTTATATTCGGCCCACAGACTACAGGTGTAAAACGAGGTGCAGTAAGCTCTAAAAAGAGTAACTTTAACATTTGTGGAGCACCGTGCAAATCTGCGTATAACCATATTAGCTCTAACCGACATCGCCCTTCGCTCCCGCTCGATGTCAGCATCATCCTTAAGGGAAGGCGTTATTAAATGACCTAGGTATTTGAACATTTCAACCCTTTCTAATGATGTTCCATTTAATTTTAAAGGTGGTATTTCGACAACCTTTCTTTGCCCTCCCTGAAAGACCATGCATTGACTTTTCTTAACGTTATAAATTAATCCATGTATAGCCGCATAATCCTCACAGGTCTTGAGGAGTTTTCTCAGACCGCATACAGAAGCGCTCAGTAGCACCATGTCGTCTGCGTAACTAATATTATTAAAACAGACGCCATCGATGTAGCATCCGATACGTTGCTGGCTCAGCACCTCGATTAATCCATTAATATAAAGATTAAAAATGGAGGGAGAACTTAATCCACCTTGTCTTACTCCACATTCGAGTCTATAAGGATCCGACATAGTGCTCGCCCATTTCACGTTATTTACTTGATTCCCATACCAATATTTACAGATGTTAATAAGTTCCGGTGGTATATTGCATGCTCTCATTTTTTGCCATAAGATATCATATG